>CAWUFW010028008.1:0-23871 GCA_963921515.1 Calotriton arnoldi
CTCGCTAGCTTCTTTTATTGTTTCCAATGCATCTCTGACTTCTATTTCTGTAATGTTTGGTGGGTGGTTATGTTCTCTGGTGTAAAGTACTGTAGTTTCCCTTGTTGTAGCACGGCCATAACATTTAGTGGAATAGTATTTGCAGCATTTCCAATTAACTTTTAATCCAAATTGTTTTTCCTGTGTATAAACGTATCCCATATAGCACAATAACATTTTTCCTTTCTGGCTTGTAATAAACTGTGCTCCTTCAGTCATTTTGATGCAGGAAAATCTATGATAAATGTATATTATAATTATTAAATATGTTGCTATATGTATTTGAATGTTTAAAAAAAACATTTTCTTAAAATATACTTACAAAGTTGGTCTTTATGTATTTGAATCTGATGATGTTTATTCTTTAGCTGTGGAATGTTCTTTCTGTATTTTCTTTGTCTGAAAAACAAAAGTAAATTCATTTTATTATTTGTTTCTACATATTTTATATGGGGTGGGTAGGGTGTTTGGGATGGGTTTTGAGTTTGGGTGGGTGTTTTATCTATTTATTTAATATAGTTTGGAAAATACTTAGGGGCTCATTACGATACCCGGCGTAAATAAATCCGCCAGGCATGGAAGCGGCAAAAATCCGCCCGCATACACCGTCCGAACACCGACCACGCCATTACAATAACACAAACCGAAAACCGCCATCGGCGGAAAAAGCACACAAAATACCGCCCGCCATCGTCCGAGTCGGAGTCGAACCGCCCGCCACGGACGGAAACACGCACGACAACACAAAACCGCCCGCCCACACGGCCGACACACCGCACGTGAAATTACGATCGCACCGCCATGAGCGCGGGAAAACCACAAATATACCGCCCGCCAGCGCAAACAACGCCGATGCAAATCGACACGGCAGAAACCATGGCGCCAACGTCCCTGCACAGAAACCATCCGCTCACAAAACCAATAGCACACAACATGGCCAATAAGTCCACACAGCAAGGCACGCACAAATACACAAGCACAGTACACATCCCGAAAACACCCCCCCTGGACAAACAAAAATACAAAGGCCAGAACACCAGACACAACACACCTGAAAACAACAGACCATGAGGACACACCCACATAGGTAAGTACAAAAGAATGCACTCCCACAGACCACAACCCCTTGCAACATTGCAAACCAGAGAGGAGAGGAGAGGACACAGTGACACAGCAAGGACAACAGCACACCACAGAAACGCACACATCACAACCACCACCACCACCACCACCAAACACCGGCACCACAAACCCCCTGCACATTACACAACACACACCGCACCAGCACCACAAACACCATGGCACCACAAAGAATGCCCAAGTACACGCCCATGGAGCTGACGGTCATGGTCGACGAGATCATCAAGGTGCACCCACAAATCTATGGGAACATGGTCCAACACACACCACTAGCCACCAGAAACAGAATGTGGAACCGGATCGTAGACCAGGTCAATGCAGTCGGGACCCTGCCCAGGAACAGAGTCGAAATTAACAAACGGTGGAATGACGTCAAGAGCCTGGTCAAGAAGAAGGAGGGCAAAAACAGAGAGCTGGCTGCCGTCACTGGCGGAGGGAATCCCGCGCTCTTCAAGACCTTCAAAGCGTGGGAGGAGAAGGTGCGAGTCATCATACATCCCGAGATCCTCGCCGGATTAGCAGGGGGAGTGGAGGCTGGTAAGTACAAACTAATGTATACCAGCACACCGCTATGTACTCACATGCACTACCACCATGCCACAGCTCCCAGGGACAAACACCCCCATGTCCAGCACACAATACACAACACATCACACACACATGCAACAGACACCACCACACACAGCCCAAACAGAACAACTGTAAGATGCGTGGGGACATGTGTACATTCAGCCAGCCACGTAACCACCAACAGGTCCCCAAATATGCCAGAAGCGCCACAACGAGCACCCACCACACCCATGTGTCCGCCACAGCTGCACAAACCGACAAGTAACAGGTAAGTGGCAGGAACACAAAGTGCAGTGGGTGGGAGGGTGGACAGCCCAAGTACAACACACACCAGGCCCCTAGTCCCACAGTACAGCAAGGAGGAGCATCCCCCACACCCCACAGCCACGTGTCAGCCACCGCAGTGCACAACGACAGCCGAAAGGTAGACATCACGGTCCTCAGCAATCGGTGTCAGTGGGTGTCCAGCCACCACTACGACCCACAACACCCCCCACCCCCACAGACCTGCAACATGGAGCACCCCCGCTTAGAACCATGTGGCATCCAGTACAGTGCACGCCCGAACAACTTGCAGGTGGGAAACTGGACAGGGCTGGATCACTGGAGGCATGAGGGCCGTAACACGACCAACACATGGGACATGTCACGTAGCAGACGAACACGCAGCACCGCCCACCGTCACGAACAAGTGAACAATGTGCACACGGACATGAACAACAGACTCACACCCCACATGACCCATCACAAACACAGCAACACCCAAGGAGCCACGTCTGCATGCACAAGCCACACTGAACATAGTACCACACGGCAGCCACTGTGCAACCCATCACACACAACCGAAACACCATTGAAGTCCAGTCCATGTAGCCCCTACTGCCTGTCAACCACACACCCCACAACTACGCCTATGTAAGACAAACAACACTAGACGCAACAGAGCGGAACAACATAAATGCACACGAACACCACTGAACCCATCAAACACACAGACACACCATGCACATACAACATACCATCCATCCCATCCGTCAGCCCCAGTCTCATGAAAGGCATGTCATCCGCACAGCTGCCACATATACAGCAGTCACGCTAAGACACATGCCCATGCCCAACCATGTGCCAGAAGTCAATGAAGCGCACAACACACTGTGAGCAACAACACACAACATGGGCCCCCCGAGCACTGCAGTGATGCACATGGCACAGGGCAGCACTCACACCAAGGAGATGGGACAACTGCAATACGTTGGCTGGCACACAACCAACACTCACTCATAACGATGCGTCCAATGCCATGTCCAGTAATCACAACAGACAGCAAATATGCAGGCCATGTCAAGCATGCACACACCTCAATCCATGCACTGTCATGCTGCCACAACACATGTCACGTTCGGCACCCATGGCTTACAGCATGTACCCCAAAAGCATATCCCCTCCCAAATGCGAATCTGGGGCATGGCCCCCATGTTGCCATATGGGTGCCTAAGCGTTCCATATGAACCCCAAAAGCAAAGTACAAACCAGACCCAGGATGGGCCAGGAGCCCGCATACACCAGAGTCACAATGAGTAGGGGCACAGCAACACACCCATCGGCATGGCCAATCCGTCCCATGCCACATGTGCACAGCACACAGTCCCATTGCCTAGCACACACAACTACAGATGCCACAGCCACACACTCGCCTCCGGGAAACCCATGTACGAGATTGCACGAACTGCCAATGTCAGACGACAAATACATACTTCGCCAGGTGCAACACAATAACAAATCTCATTCTCTCCACAGGTGACGAACTGCCGGATGCTGGGGATGGAGACAGCAGCCAGCACAGCCAGCCCACAAGCCCCCAACGAGGACACACGGATCTGGAGGATCTGTCCTCCTCTTCGGACACGGACCACCAAGCAGGCCCATCTGGTGTGGCAGGGCCCAGCCGCTCCCCAGGACCCCTCCTACCCACCAACCCATCATCCAGGGATGCTGAACAGTCCCAGCCCCCTGCTGCCACTGTCGTTGCGGCCACACCCACGGTCATTGCGGCCACACCCACGGTCATTGCGGCCACTACCACTGCCGCAACCGCCACCATCGCCGCACCGACCACCACCGCCGCCGCCACCACCACCACGTCTACGCTGGCACCAGCCCCAGCGCAGGTGGTGGCCCGGCCAACTGGATCCACCCTGGGAGCCACAGCGAGGACCGTGGTGAGCAATGTGGCTAGTGGGCAGGCCGGTGGCAGCAGGACTGGTAGGAGGAGCAGGGTCAGGGAAACGCCAGCCTCCCCTGGGAGCCATGCCCTGCCTCATATGGCCAGAGTCCTTGGGGCCTATGAGGAGGCCCAAGAACAATGGGTCAGGTCTGCTACAGACACGCGGGAGGTGCTGGGGGTGCTGAGGTCCATGGACGCCCATATGGGCCAATTCGTGTCCCGTATGGACCAACTCGTGGACCTCATGGGCCAGCTGGTGGTGGCGGTGGGGTCACAGGCAAGGCCAGCAACACCACCTCCGCCACCACCTGCTAGGGCGCAGGGTCGGGCAGCAGTGTCCACTTCCCCTGCGTCCACAGCCAGTGAGCACACCTCACCCACCACCAGCAGGTCGCCACCACACACCCCCTCCCAAACGTGGAAGGGGCCGTCCGAAGAGGAAACAGGTCTCCCGGGAGGACTTCGCACGCTCCAGTCGCAAGTGAGGCAGCCAGCCAGCCTTCCGCCAGCCTTCCTTGACCAGCCACTGCATTGACTTGCTCTACGATCCCACTCCACACAGCCAGCTGGATGGCATGTGTGTGTTGGACTATGGACATAGAACCAGTGGGTACACCCTGAGCTCCACGCAGCCATGACCGACAGCTCATTGTCACTGCACGCACCACTTTTGTCATCACCTTACACACAATCACATGTCACAGTTTGGAATAAATGCACCTTTTTCACTAACTGCTGTTTGTGCCCTGTGTTTTATTTGTACGGAATACAACGGCCACCTTGGGCGGAAAGGCACCTGATGCGTGGCATGGCAATGGAATCCAGAGGGCCTGTAGGGACCTAGGGGTGGGAGACAGAACAGGAGCACATTCAATGAGTGTGTCACACACCCATCACACAGTACATGTCAACAACTACAAGCAATGTACACACATCGCACAGAGCAATAGGGCACAATGCCACAGTCACCAACAGTGGCATACTACCCTGGCCATGGAGCGTTGACACACTGCACGCAGTGAACATACGGCCACCCTGACACAGCACACACACACCTGCACAGATACAGACACATCATCCGTCGTACATGGACACTCACCGTCAAGTGAAGTAGCGGGCGATGAGCTGCTGGCGCACATTCCCAGCTTCCTCCTCTCCGCTGTCCACCTCACTCGAGCTGTCCTGGTCTGCGGGCTGGGGCCCTGGTTGATCTCCGTCATCCATAATGAGGGGGATCTGCTTACGAATGGCCAGATTGTGCAGCATGCAGCACGCCACCACTATCTGGCACACCTTCTGTGGGGAGTACGCCAGTGCACCCCTGGTGCGGTCCAGGCACCTGAACCTGGACTTGAGGAGGCCAAAGGTACGCTCGACCACACGTCTGGTCCTCCCATGTGCCTCATTGTATCGGTCGTCTGCTGGGGTGCGAGGATTCCTCAATGGACTGAGCAGCCATGCCCCATTCGGATACGCAGAGTCACCTGGGTGTGGGGGACACAGAGAACCGTTGCTATTCCAACTGGACAGGGGACAGCATCGCACAACCAGCACGCTACACCACTCCACATACTCACCGACAATACAGCCACGATCCTGTTGCAGATTGGCCATCAGTCGTGGCAAGATGCTGTTGCGCATTATGGGGCCGATTCCGATCTCGGTCGGAGGCGCACCCAATACTATTCGGTCGGGAAAAAAGCCATGCGAAAGCCAGTTTCCCGACCGATCCGTACAGCACACCGAACGAGCAAGTACGATGCGCACAACAGCAAAATTCCCGGCCGAGCCGTACTCACCCAAACCAGGTCCTGTTCTCCGACCGAGGCGAATCCGGAAACGCCGAATCGAGTCGCACGGAAGGGAAAATGCAGCCCCGTCCGGCCGGACAAGTACGATGCGCTTTCCGTACGCGCCGAACCCGTCGCTACGCACGGCACGTCAAAGCATCCGGGAGAGGCGCACATAAGCTCCGAATCGCGCCACAACACGATCCACGGCTACGAGACGAACACAGCACAGACGAGGACGACGCGAAGCGACGAGGACGAAGCGAAGCGACGAGGACGAAGCCAAGCGACGAGGACGACGCGAAGCAACGAGAAGGACGAACGACACGAACCAACCATGAATCCCTTCGTCCCGATCATACCAATATTCTACATCTACTACCGGAACAGGCACGGACGCGTACGGCGCAGAAGGTAAGTCAGACACCAACCACAAAACACATACAACACGTACACGACACATCACACACATACACTGGGAATCTGAATATACTTGCAACAGCAGCACCATAGGGGCGGGATGCCCATCACCAATGCCACATATGCACACAGGGGCCTGAATGCGCGCCACCACCCCAACCCAGGGGGGGCTGGATGCCAACCACCACAACCACCCTTAGCCAGGGGGGTGCCAGATGCCCACCACCACTACCACCCTTACCCAGGGGGGCTGGATGCCTACCACTACTACCACCCTCACCCAGGGGGGGCAGGATGCCCACCACTACTACCACCCTTAGCCAGGGGGCAGGATGCCCACCACTACTACCACCCTCACCCAGGGGGGCAAGATGCCCACCACTACTACCACCCTTAGCCAGGGGGCAGGATGCCTACCACTACTACCACCCTTAGCCAGGGGGCAGGATGCCTACCACTACTACCACCCTTAGCCAGGGGGACAGGATGCCTACCACTACTACCACCCTTAGCCAGGGGGCAGGATGCCTACCACTACTACCACCCTTAGCCAGGGGGGCAGGATGCCCACCACTACTACCACCCTCACCCAGGGGGGCAGGATGCCTACCACTACTACCACCCTCACCCAGGGGGCAGGATGCCCACCACTACTACCACCCTTAGCCAGGGGGCAGGATGCCCACCACTACTACCACCCTCACCCAGGGGGGCAGGATGCCCACCACTACTACCACCCTCACCCAGGGGGGCAGGATGCCTACCACTACTACCACCCTTAGCCAGGGGGGCAGGATGCCTACCACTACTACCACCCTTAGCCAGGGGGGCAGGATGCCTACCACTACTACCACCCTTAGCCAGGGGGCAGGATGCCTACCACTACTACCACCCTTAGCCAGGGTGGCAGGATGCCTACCACTACTACCACCCTCACCCAGGGGGGCAGGATGCCTACCACTACTACCACCCTTAGCCAGGGGGCAGGATGCCTACCACTACTACCACCCTTAGCCAGGGGGCAGGATGCCTACCACTACTACCACCCTTAGCCAGGGGGCAGGATGCCTACCACTACTACCACCCTTAGCCAGGGTGGCAGGATGCCTACCACTACTACCACCCTTAGCCAGGGGGGCAGGATGCCTACCACTACTACCACCCTTAGCCAGGGGGCAGGATGCCCACCACTACTACCACCCTCACCCAGGGGGGCAGGATGCCTACCACTACTACCACCCTCACCCAGGGGGGCAGGATGCCCACCACTACTACCACCCTTAGCCAGGGGGCAGGATGCCCACCACTACTACCACCCTCACCCAGGGGGGCAGGATGCCCACCACTACTACCACCCTCACCCAGGGGGGCAGGATGCCTACCACTACTACCACCCTTAGCCAGGGGGCAGGATGCCTACCACTACTACCACCCTTAGCCAGGGGGGCAGGATGCCTACCACTACTACCACCCTTAGCCAGGGGGCAGGATGCCTACCACTACTACCACCCTTAGCCAGGGTGGCAGGATGCCTACCACTACTACCACCCTTAGCCAGGGGGGCAGGATGCCTACCACTACTACCACCCTTAGCCAGGGGGGCAGGATGCCCACCACTACTACCACCCTCACCCAGGGGGGGCAGGATGCCCACCACTACTACCACCCTCACCCAGGGGGGCAGGATGCCCACCACTACTACCACCCTTAGCCAGGGGGCAGGATGCCTACCACTACTACCACCCTCACCCACGGGGGGCAGGATGCCTACCACTACTACCACCCTCACCCAGGGGGGCAGGATGCCCACCACTACTACCACCCTTAGCCAGGGGGCAGGATGCCCACCACTACTACCACCCTCACCCAGGGGGGCAGGATGCCCACCACTACTACCACCCTTAGCCAGGGGGCAGGATGCCTACCACTACTACCACCCTCACCCAGGGGGGCAGGATGCCCACCACTACTACCACCCTTAGCCAGGGGGCAGGAAGCCTACCACTACTACCACCCTTAGCCAGGTGGGCTGGATGCCTACCACTACTACCACCCCCACTCATAGGATGGACAATGCATGACACAACAAGCACACCACAACCTAGGGAATGCAAGATTAAGACATCCCCCACCACCATGACAAGCGTGTGAGCAGGCTGTGTCAAATGCCTACAACACCGAACATGACATTGAACATACAATGTGACCCCCTAGCACATGTGCCACACATATACCCCATGACCATTGTGGCAATGGGGCCTAAACCCCCATCATCACAGTGACCAAAAGGCAAGTGTGGGGTCCATAGCTGAAGCACATTTTGACCATTGTGGCAATGGGGTCTAAACCCCCATCATCACAGTGACCAAAAGGCAAGTGTGGGGTCCATAGCTGAAGCACATTTTGACCATTGTGGCAATGGGGTCTAAACCCCCATCATCACAGTGACCAAAAGGCAAGTGTGGGGTCCATAGCTGAAGCACATTTTGACCATTGTGGCAATGGGGTCTAAACCCCCATCATCACAGTGACCAAAAGGTAAGTGTGGGGTCCATAGCTGAAGCACATTTTGACCATTGTGGCAATGGGGTCTACACCCTCATCATCACAGTGACCAAAAGGTAATTGTTGACAAAGAAAGAGCTGCAACTGCCAAACTGCATGGATCATTCCTGGTCACAGAACCAAAAACTCATCTGTGGCAAAGTAGTGTATGTGTCCCATTGCAACATAAATTGGGGGAGCCAAATACTGCAGTGCAAATGAAACATTCCTTTGGCCATGTGCAGACAAACAACACCCATGGGGGCTGAGACCGTCAACAGTCATCAATGACACAATGACAGAAGTGACCATCAGAATGCAGAACCACATATTTGCACCAATGGGCACACAAATGCAGATACCCTGTGGAGACAGCAGATGTGAGGTGAACAGATACCATACCATGGCAGCAATGGGACACACAAACCATGATCACTGTGCTGACCGATGACCTAGGAGTCTCAGGGACAGCAGGGGAAACACACCAAACAACATACAGCCAATGGCACACCCAAGATATGCCAATGCAGTGGTGCAGATGCACAAACACAAACAGGCAGACCAACACTGTCATCATACACAGCAGGTGAGGGGTGGGGGTGCCAGTGTCCCCAGGCAACAACACAACACATGAGGAGAGCTGAATACCAATCATACAGATGTGCATACACTGCCACACTAAGGTAACTCATGGATCCAAATCCCCTATGTGGGCAAGCAGGCATTGACAGGTGAGAGGGAGCACAAAACACACATGTCACACAGGCACGTAGGAACAACAACTGACACAGCAAGTCACAGACACACCACAGCACCACCCCCAGGGCCCCCACAATGTGGTGACCCTGGGCTGAATAAAAATACCACTGTGATGACAAAGCTAAATGTCGTTCACACTGTGAACCACAGTCAGGTGTCCTGAGCAACTAACTACCATCACACCTACACAAGCACAAATCAATCAGCATGGCCAGTAAGCCAAGGCCAACATGGAGGCAGGGGACTAGCCGGGCAACAACTCTCATCTGCACACACTCAAGACCACACCCCTCGACCTCCAACAATGTGCAGCAGTGAAGTACACATGCACTGGTGACATTGCACATGCACCCATGACTATTCCAGGGTGGTGGGTGGGAACCAAGGTGTAGAAACACATCACACATGGACACTCAACAAGACTCCTGAATGTCTGACACACTGCACACTACGCTGTACATGGACATGACGGAAATACCACACCGACCAATGGGATCCCAGCCACAGTCACACACCAATGAAGAAGCCAAGGTCACCCACAAAGAACACACATAGACAACAACCAACATTGCAGCCCGGACCCTAAGGAGTGCCAGCAGTCACACACACAACGTGTCACAATCACTGAAAGATAACACAAACTGGAAATCACATGACAGGGGCAAACAACAAGTGCCAAAGGGAAACCTGACTGTGACCCATCTGCGTCAGCACACAAACTCTGCCCTGACAGCAAACACACCTATGGGTGACACCCTGATGACCAGTAATGTGCCATGCACCCACATCACAGAGAACACAGGGAGAAGACTTTGGGGGAACATAGCTCAAGTCAGCAAGCATCACAAACAGGTACAACACTAGGGATCACAGCATGCGCAGATGAATGAAAGTGAACACACAGACATGCACATACAACACACACCTTGGGCGCAGGCAATGTCACACGTGTACACACTGCCATGAGGGGACTCCACTCCTGTGTGAGGAAAGCTGTGCCATATGTTGCCTCAGTAGGGCCCCATCATGTCAGCTGAGCACTTGGTCACACAATCAACAATTAGCACCAAATGAGGGCTCCCATCACATCAGCCTGGTCATGGATGTGCCAACGGAATCATCAGCACAGATCCAACACACTTGTATAGCAATGTTGCACTGACTACACGGATGAGTCCCTCCCCATTGATGCCCAAACCTGCATGTCCACTGGAGATGGCAACACGGTCAGGGAAGTAGACAAATGCAACGATGGCAGGCACAACAGATGTGCAGGGGTGGAAGCCACAGATATGAAATTGCCAATGTAAGTAGGAAACCCATTGCCAAATACTGAACACATGACACCCTCAGATGCTGCTATGGATGACATGGATACACCACATGATAGGACACATTCCCCCTGGACCACATGGGTTCCTGCACAGTAACACTTCATAATCATGAGACCAGATATCACCATCACTGCAGCAAGGGCATGGTTAGCTGCACCAACAACATGTACATCTGAAGCATGAGCACTAGAGAAAAGAAAGTTGCTTTATTCAGCATATGTGTTGTTTGATAACGACGTCCAGAAGAAATTAGAGCAAAGGCCAATGGCCAGTCCATTGTCAAAGTTCAAACAGGGTGACACTGGCAGATGTCACCCTACGCATGCCTGCACAATACCAGGGACAATCCACTAGGAGGGGCAACCGGGGGGCAGGCCAGGCACCGCAGGGACAGGATCAGGGCTCACCAGGGGGAGTCAGGGAAGGGGTGGTGGGTGCTGGAGAGCCACTGACAACTGCAGTGGAGGTGTCTGACATGGTGTGTGGCGGCACAACTGGGGGGCATGACACAGATGTCGTGGGTGCCGGCACAACTGCAGTGGACCCTGCAGATGGGGTGGACAGGTCCGCCACTGCAGTGCCCAAGTCAGACAGGGCGGTAGTGGACTCCACTGCAGTGCCTACCTCCAGGGGAGGAGAATGGGGAACAGGCAAGGTGGGTTGGACAGAGGGGGAGGACACCCTCACCACATCAGTGGCACAGACAAGCGCAGCGGGGGGTGTGGTGCTGGGAGAGCAAGTGGCAGGGGGAGAAGGCCGGAGCATCTTGGGGATGGTATATCTGTGGGTGGGGGAACCTGGGGCAGGGTGTGGTGGGGGCACCTGTGCAGTGGGGGCCTGAGGGATGGAGGACGGAGACCTTGTGCCTGAGCTGCAGGGCGGTGGCGGGGTCTTGCTCTTAGCACTCCGGGGGACTTGCGGGTGGGGGCCTCAGTCCGTCTGTGCCTGGGGGAGGGTGTCCGGGGGTGAGGGGCACTCTGCTCCGTGTGGGTGGGCTTCCTCTTCCCCCGGGATGCTGGAGCAGCTTCATCGGTGGGGAAGAGGCTGAGGTCACAGAGGAAGAGCTGCTGTGACTTTGGGGTTGCAGGTGAGGCAAGGGAGGGTGCTTTGGAGGGAGAGGGAACTGAGGACTGCGCAGTGCATGTGGATGCGTGTGTGTGTTCCAGGGCCCCATCCCCTGTGAGTCTGGCTTCAGTCCCCTGAATGTGCGTGCGTGTGCGTTTTGTCATTGGCGTGTGTGTCAGTGTGCTGGATGTGTGTGTGCTGGTGTGTGCCTGTGCCAGTGTGTGTGTGCCTGGGATGGGTAAGGTGCTGGGGAGTGTGGATGGAGCAGAGGCAGGAGGGGTGAGGGACCGTTTGAGGAGGGACACTGCTGCCGTCAGGGAGGAGTCCATGGACCTATTGCCCCTCTGTAGGTCAGACATGCCCGATGAGATGCCCTCCATGAACGACACCAGCTGAGTCAACAGCGCGGTGTGCGCATGGAGGACACTCAGCATGGCTGTCTGCCCTACATGGAGCTGGCGAAGGAGGTACACAGACTCCTCACTCAGGGCAGCAGGGGACACAGGGGCAGGGGTGCGGTGCCTGGCCCAAAGGAGACACGCTCCCGGACATGGGAGCCTCCACGGACCTGGGGAATGGGAGCCGATGGGAGGGCGGTGGTGGTGCTGGTGGTGGCGGGGACAGCAACACTAGCTGGGGTGTGGTGGCTGCTGACACCCGCCTCCACAAGGGAGTCATCCTCCGAGTTGCTCTGGTCCTCAGCTGAGGTGGATGCTGCTGAGGACTCCTCGGTGTGGCTCCCCTCGCCCTCCGTGCCACTGGGTCCCTCCAACCACTCCTCGGCTGCTGACCCAGTCTGGCTCTCCGGCTCCTCCTGGTCCGTGGAGCTGTCCCCTTCCGTGGCCGTGGATGTATCTGCAAACAATGGGGAAACAGACAGACATCAGTCACCTGCACATAACGCACACACCACTGTGAGCACAGCACATCACAGAGCAAGCCCTGGCATCATTAGTTGTACATTGCTAAAAGTGCACTAATTGAACAGGAGAAGTCAATTGTCAGTCTGATGCCAAGCATGGCACTCACATCCCACATGGCCTTGCACCCATCTGTCTGGTGTCTGTTGGATTGCAACACCCCAGTGTTGACACATGCACCAAGTACACAGTAGTTGGACAGTGCAGAGGACACGGTGTGGACACATCACAGCTCTTGCCACTGAGTCAGTACAGGTTTACGGATGTAAGGGATGCCCAGAGTCAAATAGGAAATGCATGTGATGCATACCAGCGACAGACACCATGATGCACCCATGTCCTGATAGCCAGCGCCACTATGGTGTGCATGTAGCACATGTCACTCCCCTGCAGGATCACCAATCAGTAGACACATGCCATGGCGGAGGCATGACTGCAAAGTCATACATCACTGTCTCAGTGATGTATGACTTTGCAGCCAGACAACAACACTCTGCACTGTGTCACAATAGTAGGTCATGGGGAATGCAAGTCCTGGAGCTGCACAAGTGCACATGTACATCCCCCCCACAACACATCCTCTTAACCCTCATCTGTCCAGGTCATACCTATTGGACATATGGGAGACCTGTGACACTACCCTCTGAACCTGAGCCCCTCACACTCTGCTGTGCATGGGGAACAGCTGCCTGAACTTCACATTTACATGCCCCAGTCTGCATGGGCAGCTGATCAGACACCTATGTGTCACACAAGTATCGTCTCCTATGGTCACATCTCCAGTGGCATGCTGAGCCCCTACCAAGAAACTCCACAGCAGTCCTGGCGACTAATCCACAGCACACTGACACAGAGGCAGACACCTGAGGGGTCAAATCACTGTGCACAATGTGTCCTCTGATACACGGGAGTGGGAGTACAGAGTGTAGTGTATGGCCTGGAGTAGGCATGACTGTCCAGCCCCACATGAATGAGGGATGAGCCCTGGACTGTAGGCAGCTGGCTAAGTATGTGTGACACACGTCATATACATACTCCTGGGGCCCAAACATTGTTCCCACCCGCAGCATGGGTGTGTGCCAGGTACCCCAGCCACATGTGGTGGATCAGCTCAGCAATTGGACCACAGATCAAAGTAACACGCTGAATACATGTCAGAATACAGGCATTGTGTAAGCAATGGACCCACCCATGATGCCCACCACAGAGTCAGGGAAACAGATGCTGTCTCCCACCTTGAGTCAAGCAAACTGCAAGGACACAGTCCTAAGTGACAGAATTCCCTGCATGTAAGGGCCACACCTGGGTATCAGATGAGGAGTGGGCAGTGCACAATAGAGGGACATGGCTCCTGGACAACATGACTGCTGTACTGTGGCAGTTCAACCTGGCCCGAGGAGGGCACATAGCATGTTAGACAGAGTACACAGTGCAGTCTTTGACTCACCCCCTCCTTGCTGCTCTCTGGCCTTCAGCTGCCCATCCAGGTCTGGAAAGACCACCGCCAGGATCCTGAGCATGTGGGGGTCAGGGTCCGTGTTCCGCCCCTCCTGCGAGGAGGCGACAGCTTCAGCTGGACCCGTGCAATCCTCCGGGTCCAGCCCCGAAGGTCCTGCCACCTCTTTTGGCAGTTGCGGATCCGGCGCTTGTAGACCCCCACGGACCGGACAGCCCGGACGATGTCCTTCCAGATCTCATGCTTCCGATGGGCAGAAGCCTCTCAGGATGACAAAGTGATAAGGCCATTACTACACATGCAACATATCCGTGCATGACACAGTTGCATATACATGTCGCAATCACAGGGGCACATGGTGTACCCAGGCAGTGCACGGCTGCCCATGGACAGTTTTCCAGAAGTCACTACATGGTATCATTGCATGGGGAGTAAAACCCTGTTCAGAAGCACTGTCACTGCACCATACCTGTCCAGTGCAAGTCACTACACACTATGGGGGTGACAACTACTCAGTGAGCCTGCTAGCCAGTGGTGTGCTGACTCTCAGCCTTGCTAGTCAGACAAAATGCACATTCAGAAAGGCAGTGCACAGAACACTCACCTGCTCCCCTGGTGTCCCATACAGCGTGCTGTACTGTGGAAGTAGGCTGTCCAGCAGGGCCTGGTTCTCTTCAAGGCTGAAGGCTGGGGCTCTCTCCACAGTACGTGCCATTGCAGGGTCCAGAGGGGCAGAGACAGCAGCAGTGCAGTGGCAGATGTCGTCCTGGAGCATGTAGTGCAGGCAAGTGGGCTCTCAGGGGAACATGCAGCAATATATATGTGCTGGAGAGGCAGATACTGTCCCTTGTGTCCAAAGTGATAGGTCCAAGTCGTTTGCATCTTCTGAATCTGGCCAATCCATGGAATAGCAGCACCAAAACACGCCCACAGCATCCTTCAAAATTTCAACTTCATGACATACATGATTTTGCAACATTGTTGTGGGTGACCAACTGATTTTCCAGCAACCGACTCGTTCGAATATTCGTAAACGCGTCCGTTGCCAGGCAAGCCCATTGTCAATGGGTGCGCACCGATCGGTCCATTGAGGTACAACGCGCACAGGGGTACAACGCGTACCCGCACACATTGAATGCAATGGGCCGGCCGGAGGCACCGATCGGTCCATTGCAGTACAACGCGCACAGGGGTACAACGCGTACCCGCACACATTGTAAGCAATGGGCCGGCCGGAGGCACCGATCGGTCCATTGCAGTACAACGCGCACAGGGGTACAACGCGTACCCGCACACATTGAATGCAATGGGCCGGCCGGAGGCACCGATCGGTCCATTGCAGTACAACGCGCACAGGGGTACAACGCGTACCCGCACATTGAAAGCAATGGGCCGGCCGGAGGCACCGATCGGTCCATTGCTGTTCAACGCGCACAGGGGTACAACGCGTACCCGCACACATTGAATGCAATGGGCCGGCCGGAGGCACCGATCGGTCCATTGCAGTACAACGCGCACAGGGGTACAACGCGTACCCGCACACATTGAATGCAATGGGCCGGCCGGAGGCACCGATCGGTCCATTGCAGTACAACGCGCACAGGGGTACAACGCGTACCCGCACACATTGAATGCAATGGGCCGGCCGGAGGCACCGATCGGTCCATTGCAGTACAACGCGCACAGGGGTACAACGCGTACCCGCACACATTGAATGCAATGGGCCGGCCGGAGGCACCGATCGGTCCATTGCAGTACAACGCGCACAGGGGTACAACGCGTACCCGCACACATTGAAAGCAATGGGCCGGCCGGAGGCACCGATCGGTCCATTGCTGTTCAACGCATCACTGTACATGTGACTGGCATATGTCAGCATGCCTGTCTCAGATGGACATATGCCAGCCACAGATAGCTCCCAGGGAGTGAGGGGCACACCTACATCACGACAGCCTGTCCAAACCTTATCATAAGGCATGTAAGGCTGCATTTCCTATTGTGTGTATGTTGGTGTACATGTTGTCCTGTGGGTGTCACCTGTGGGCAGCCACCCCCAGGCTGTGCACGTGTTAATGGGGACAGGATCCTGGGTGTTACGTGTACGTGACCACTGTGATGTGCAACTGTTCATATCTGTGCATGTGCCATGGTCACATTTCACAGTGGTGTTTGTGTATGTCATGTCACATACCCCGTGAGTCCCATGTGGGACGGTATGTTTGAGCCAGGGTGTCCCAGTGGCACAATAGTGATGGCCCTCCACAGTCTTTGTGCATGTAGTGTTTACAATGTCTCTGATTTCATGTGCACAATGGGAGACAGTCTCCACATCCACGTTGTGTGTGCATGGACTCTGATGTTGTGCGTGTGTGTCACAGACGTCCATGGCTCTCCTGCCATGGCAAGTGTGGCCACTACCTGTGGGGGTCATGTTTGTTTTGCTGTGGTGTACACATGATACTCCAGGTGATGCCAGTGTCCATGTGGCATTACAGGGTCCCTGGGAATGTGCCTGTCGTTGAGCTGTGGTGCCTGGGGCACATCTGTCCTCACATGTCACTGGGGGGTGACTGTGACACAGCATCATGATATCCAATGGGCCAACCTGGGACAAATTGATGCCACCTGTAGGACCGTGTTGACAGATGTTGGCCATGTATGTACCATACATGTCGTTCCGGTACTGCACACTTCATGTAGTTGTGCCTCATGATGATGTATGTTGGGATCTTGAGTGTGTTCAATGCCGCATATGTGGGGTGACTGACGATCTTGCTTACTTCTCCTCTGCACTGCAGGGCTCCTGCTGTCCATCGGCCATTCCCAGACCTGGCAACGATGGTGGAACGGGACAGCATCCGACGGTACCGCTTCACCAGGCAGCTGATTGAGGATTTGGCAGTGCAGTTGTCCCCACATTTGCAGCCTGGCCGGCCGTATCCTACAGCGCTGACCCCCAAGGTGAAGGTGATGGCAGCCCTACACTTCTTTGCCACCGGTACCTTCCAACATACTGTGGCGTCTGCTGGTGGGATGTCACAGACCATGTTCAGCCGTGTGCTCCGCGATTTCTTGGCGGCAATGTTGCTCTTCCTGAACCGGTACATATATTTCCCTAGACTGCGACGACTCACTGACGTGAAGAGTGACTTTTATGCCCTGGGGAGGATGCCGCATGTCATTGGCTCCATTGATGGGACACATGTGGCTTTGGTACCACCACAGGCCCAGGAGCAGGCCTACAGGAACCGCAAGCACTACCACTCGGTCAATGCACTGGTGGTGTGTCTTGCAGACATGACCATCACACACGTGTGTGCCCGTTTCCCTGGTTCAGCACACGATGCCTTTGTGATGAGGAGTAGTCGCATCCCCAGGTTGATGGCACAGATGCAGAACCAGCGTGCCTGGCTTGTCGGTGTGTACTGACTTTGTGCCATTGTGTGTGATCTGATCTGTAGTATTCCGCCCACTTTTCCAAGTCAGCTGATGTGCACTTGTCTGTCCGTAGGTGACTCGGGATACCCCAACATGCCGTGGTTGCTGACACCCCTCAGGAACCCTGTGACACCTGCCCAGATGCGCTACAATGAGGCACATGGTCGGACCAGGAGAGTGATTGAGCGGACCTTTGGTCTCCTGAAGAGCCGCTTCCGCTGCCTGGACAAGACCGGAGGGTCCCTCCCATATGCCCCTGCGAAAGTGTGCAAGATTATCATCGTCTGCTGCATGCTCCACAACCTGGCAGTGCGGAAGGAGTTGCCTCTCATCCAGGATGACGATGACCAACATCCGCCACCTGTGGAGGATCCTGGCCTGGACCACGATGCCAGTGACGTTGATGATGATGATGGTGATGGTGATGTCCGCACATAGCTCATCACCAACTTCTTTAGCTGAATGTGAGTATCCTGAGGTGTCATGTGAATGATGTGAGTTGGCATGATGTGTGGGTGGTGCTCTGGTGCTGTTGGAGTGTGTCCATGGGCTACTTGACAGGATGTGTGTTGCGATGTGTGGTGACAGGTGGGCTGTACTCCCCAACAGTGTTGACATGCTAACTTGGTTCTGGGTGGGTATCTTGTAACATGTATTGTGCATGAGTTTTGCTGTTCTGTCCTGTACTGCATTGCTTTTGACTGTGTGTCATTTCTGTCCTTCACAGGGTACTTTCAGATTCGTTTGGTCAACTGTGTCCACCGACGACGTGATTGCACATCCAGGCTGGTAGCTGTTGTGTCCCTACAGGTGATGTGCGCCACACCCATGGACTTCCTTCTGTCTACAGTTGTTGACTGTGTGCCCGCTACCAGGTGGGGTTACCTTGCATCTGTAGTGGTTACGGCATGTTGCTACTGTGTAATAAACCTGTGCTTCACTTAGTGATGTGCGTTGTCTGTGGTCACACATTTGACTGCCATTTGCTTACTGCACCTGTGGGCTACTTGACTACAACTGGGAATGGGTGTGGTGTCTGTGCATTGCACCGTCTTCCCTGGCAACATCAGTGTAGGCAATGAGTCAGATGGCCTAGGTGTGTATGTGTTGTGTAGCCCTGGTGGTGTGTCTCCCTCATATGTGTCACGTTGCCTGTACTCACATGCCTGTGTTGTCCTTGCTGTTGCAGTTCGCATACACAGTGTAATTTTGCTGTTCATCATCCCCATAACAGCACCCACGTTGGAATCACGACAGAGGCAAGTATGGTGTATTATTGTGTTTATTGTGATACATCTGTGATAATAGTGCATAGGATGGATTGTGCTGTACATGAATCTTGCAATCCCAAGTTCCTAGATGAATAGAAAGTCCAGGTAGACAGGATCCCCAGTATCGGGGCCACAGTTGTCTGACACATTGTTCCAACTTGTACTCCCCATGCAATGTGTGGGAGTAGTGTTGCCATCAACAGGGTGAACAGTCTGTGCACAAAGGCGAAAATCCAGAACAGGTTCAGGCTTCCTGGGAGTTGCGCTTGGCCATCAGCCTCTCACTTTCCCCTCCTCGGACGACCCCTCTTCTTGGGGGGGGCCCTCAAGTGCAGGCTGCTGCGGTGCAGGGGACTCTCCGCCAGAGTCCTCCTCCCTCCCTGTGGCAGTTGCAGTTTGTTCGGTACCAGATGTTGTTGGCACACAGGGAGGTGTGGACTGGTTGCTGTTCATCTGGCGGAGGCATTGTAAAATGTCCCTGTGCACCGCCGTCATCTCATGTAGTACATCCCACTTGGACTCCACGCGGGACATGTGGGAGTCCACACGTGACATGTGTGACTCCACGTGGGACATGTGGGAGTCCAAGCGGGCATGATGGGCAGCCTGCTGCTGTTTGATGTCTCTGAGGAGCCCCACTACCTGGCTGAGCTCTCCGGTGCTGGACTGGTACGCATCAGCTATGCGTACCAGTTGTGGGTCTTCATGCACACCAGCAACGTCTGCAAGCAGCGACCTCTGTCTCCCACCCCTCCCACCACCCCTGCTGACATGTGCAGTGTGTGCAGTTGCACGCACAGATAACCCTGGTCCACCTTGGGGGTTGGTGGTGGTGGTGGTGTCCATGGCCCCAGGTTGGTCCAGGGTCACTGCGCTGGTGTTGTTCCTTATTCTGTCCATGTCGGCAGGGATGGTATTCGTGGTGACAGTCGTTGGAGGGGTGGGTGCAGGGGGTGCAGCTGGTGGACCTGCTGGTGCTGCAGCTGGTGGTCCTGCTGGTGCAGCATGTTGACTTGCACCGGATGTGCCAGGTTGTTCTTCATCGTCCGAGGAGGACAGAGGCTGTACGACGCCAGTGAGCTCGGCATCCTCTTGAGCCTGGGACTGGGACTCCTCAGCGTCTGCTGCTGTGTCCCTATCATCACCTGTTTTTGGGAGACACAAACAATGTATGTCATGTTTCTGCAGGCATCAGTGGTTGACACACCTGACAGTTGTGACTGTGCCTCGGGGTGCGGGCCTGTACATTGTATTGTCCTAAGTCGTCACAGTCAGGGGTTGATATTGGTGTGGCACATTGTCCTGCATTATTTGGGCATTTCTATGTATTCTCTGGGGTGTGAACATGGTCTGCATTGATTGTGTTTGGTTGACAGCCAGACCTCCTTCCCACCCACCCACCCACCCAGTCAGTTATCCCACCATGGAACGTGCTTGCATTGCAGGGAGTGGAAGTTGTCTCTCAGGATGTCAGTCAGTGGTGTCCTGCTGTTTGTTGGTGCACAGTTGGCAGCAGGGCCTTGTGCTCCCCACAGCAGTAGCCAGTGTCAGCCATCTTGTGAGTCCTTCTCCACTCCCTGTGATGTGAGCATGGTTCAGGGTGGTGTTGATGGGCCAGTTGTGAGGCTGAGCAATGTCTGTGACTACGACTCCCATCATGCTATTGCCTCCACCCCCTTCCCAGCATGCCCATGCTTCCTTCCTTTTGACTCTGCTTCCCTGTGGGGTGGGCTGGCTGTGCTGACAGGATGGCTGGGAGTGTTGTCCTGGCAGTTGTTTGGCTAAGAGTCCCAAGAGTGTCCCTGTGCTTCACACAACATAACCCAGGGTGGTGGTGCTTTGTGGGATCTTGTGTTAGGATGGAGGGCATTGCATTCTACCAGGTGGGTACTGTGGAGTTTGTGTTGGGGGGGGGTGTGAGGGGAGGTGCTGGTGACTATGGTCAGTGCTGCAAGTCCCCCTTCCCACCCAGCCAGCCAGATATCCCACCATGGACTGTGCTTGCATTGCAGGGAGTGTAAGTTGTCTCTCAGGATGTCAGTCAGTGGTGTCCTGCTGTTTGTTGGTGCACAGTTGGCAGCAGGGCCTTGTGCTCCCCACAGCAGTAGCCAGTGTCAGCCATCTTGTGAGTCCTTCTCCACTCCCTGTGATGTGAGCATGGTTCAGGGTGGTGTTGATGGGCCAGTTGTGAGGCTGAGCAATGTCTGTGACTACGACTCCCATCATGCTATTGCCTCCACCCCCTTCCCAGCATGCCCATGCTTCCTTCCTTTTGACTCTGCTTCCCTGTGGGGTGGGCTGGCTGTGCTGACAGGATGGCTGGGAGTGTTGTCCTGGCAGTTGTTTGGCTAAGAGTCCCAAGAGTGTCCCTGTGCTTCACACAACATAACCCAGGGTGGTGGTGCTTTGTGGGATCTTGTGTTAGGATGGAGGGCATTGCATTCTACCAGGTGGGTACTGTGGAGTTTGTGTTGGGGGGGTGTGAGGGGAGGTGCTGGTGACTATGGTCAGTGCTGCAAGTCCCCCTTCCCACCCAGCCAGCCAGATATCCCACCATGGACTGTGCTTGCATTGCAGGGAGTGGAAGTTGTCTCTCAGGATGTCAGTCAGTGGTGTCCTGCTGTTTGTTGGTGCACAGTTGGCAGCAGGGCCTTGTGCTCCCCACAGCAGTAGCCAGTGTCAGCCATCTTGTGAGTCCTTCTCCACTCCCTGTGATGTGAGCATGGTTCAGGGTGGTGTTGATGGGCCAGTTGTGAGGCTGAGCAATGTCTGTGACTACGACTCCCATCATGCTATTGCCTCCACCCCCTTCCCAGCATGCCCATGCTTCCTTCCTTTTGACTCTGCTTCCCTGTGGGGTGGGCTGGCTGTGCTGACAGGATGGCTGGGAGTGTTGTCCTGGCAGTTGTTTGGCTAAGAGTCCCAAGAGTGTCCCTGTGCTTCACACAACATAACCCAGGGTGGTGGTGCTTTGTGGGATCTTGTGTTAGGATGGAGGGCATTGCATTCTACCAGGTGGGTACTGTGGAGTTTGTGTTGGGGGGGTGTGAGGGGAGGTGCTGGTGACTATGGTCAGTGCTGCAAGTCCCCCTTCCCACCCAGCCAGCCAGATATCCCACCATGGACTGTGCTTGCATTGCAGGGAGTGGAAGTTGTCTCTCAGGATATCAGTCAGTGGTGTCCTGCTGTTTGTTGGTGCACAGTTGCCAGCAGGGCCTTGTGCTCCTCACAGCAGTAGCCAGTGTCAGCCATCTTGTGAGTCCTTCTCCACTCCCTGTGATGTGCGCATGGTTCATGGTGGTGTTGATGGGACAGTTGTGGGGGGCAATATGTGTGACTGCGACTCCCATGATGCTATTGGCTACACTGACTTGGCCAGCATACACAGAATTCCTTCCTTTGAGTGGTCTTCACTGTGTGTTGGTGTTGTTGTGGTGGCTACATGTGTGGATGTGTGTGTTAGTTCTATTTGTGCCACTGCCTAGCTGTAGTTGTGGTTGTGTTTGTACATGTGTTGGCACAGTTGGATGTGACTTTTCTGATGGCATGTGTTGTGTTTATCTGACTGACATACACATTTTGGGATGATTCTGTTCTAGTTGCTGTGTAATTGCTATGAGTGCATGGTTTGACTCTCCCTTGACAGTGATGTGTGTGTTTTGTGGCAGTATATTGTGTACATTTGTTGTGTACTCACCAGGCTCTGGGATGTCCTCTAGTCCATATATGCTCACTGGCGGTAGGATGGCCCGCACCTTCTCCTCCCAGGGCCTGAGGTATATTGGCTTGGCAGGAGGGCCACTGCCGGTGTGTTGGCTGTTGATGTAGTCTTGCTTCAGCAGTTTCCGTACCCTCCTGCGCACGTCATACCACCTGTTCTGGATGTCGGTCTTTGTGCGCCGACATGGTGATTGGGCGTTCACCCTGTTGATGATCCTCTCCCACATCTTGGTTTTCTGCGACATGGGGGTCTGTTGGACCAATGTGCCAAACAGCTGTGGCTCTACCCTGAGGATCTCGTCTACCAGGACTTCCAATTCACAATCTAGGAACTTGTGATTCTTCTTGGGGGGCATGGTGATGGGTGGTGATGGTGGGTGATGTGTGTGTTGGTGTGCAGGTGAGGGTGTGTGGGTGTGTGTTGTGCTGGGTGTATGTGAGGTAGGTATTTGTTGGTGTGCTGCTGGTGTGTGGCTTGTGTGAGGGATGAGCTGTGGGTGTGTGGTTGCTTTCTCTTGGGTGCTGGCAGTGGAATGGCATTTGCAAAGGCTCATGGTAGTGATTTGTGTCCTTTATATAGGTGGAGTTGTGGGTGTGTCTTTGTTCTCTGTCCCCACCCCCCCCCAGTATTTATTGGCTTGGTAATTGCTTGTTTGGCCTTTTTTTGGTTGATTTTTCCTTTGTGCTGTTTGTGTATGTTGGAAACGTTCTTGTGACCGAGTCGGACCCTGCATTGGTCTCGTACGGTGTTTTCCGTTTCGTTCACGCTGTGTTTGTGCAGTTTTGTATGCTGCGTACGCGTCGGTCGCGGTGTATTGTGTTGCTTCGGCTCGGTTTTGTATGCGTGTCGGTCGTACGGCTTGTCCTCCGTCCGACTCGGTCGTGTTTTTCGCGCCTTGCATCGTACTTTGCGGGTTGGAGTTGGCGGGTACGATTCGGTCGGATTTGTTCCGGGTGCGTGTCGGTCGGTTGGATTCGCGTGTTTTTCCGGCCGGATTGCTATTTTCCGAGCGGCTCGGTCGGTCGGCTTGGTTTCCTGACGTGTCGGTCGGATTTATCGCGGCTTGCATCGTACTTGGCGTGTCGGGCGCCACTGGTACGTGTCGGTCGGTAATTTTTCCGGCTCCGAGTCGGTCGGTGCTTTTTCCGGCCCGAATCGGAATCGACCTCTATGTGTGCAT
>CAWUFW010028009.1:0-23870 GCA_963921515.1 Calotriton arnoldi
CTGGGATTTCAATGTTAAAGGTCCCTTGCGTGTTCGAGGCGAACACACCGATCGGTCCTTGTACGAGTCGAAGGACGCGGTCACAGATAGAGTTGCAAGGGAGATGGACGCAATGTGTCTAACACAGACGCGAACCTTGTACGAGTCAGCGCAATTGAGAGTTCAATGTTACAGGCCCCTTGTGTGTTCGAGGCGAACACCGATCGGACTCAGTACGAGTCGAAGGACACGATTACAGATAGAGTTATAAGGGAGATGGACGCGATGTGTCTAACACAGACGCGAACCCTGTACGAGTCAGCGCAATTGTCGCACTTAGAAAACAAGAGTTTTAGGGCACTTATAGGGTAGCTACAAGCAAGCCACTTACAGGGTAAGTAGTTCTAGGGCCCACACCCACAGGAGCACCGTAATGCTAAAGTTACCTCACCCAGGGGAGCCGGGTGCATAGGTGTCCTTTGGTGTCGGGTCGCGGCGTCGTTTTCAATGGGAGCCAGTGAAGACTTGCTGCTTGCGGCGACAGAAGAAGTGTCCGTTGGAATCCAAGCCTGGATTCAGAAGGAGGAAGACCTGAAAGCAGAGGGGACAGTGTTCAAGGGCACTTGGCAGTGACCCGGGGCAAGGAAGATGAATGCCCACCGTCGTCGACAGATTCAGGTCGTTCACTGGTGTCTTGACTCTTCGACCACGAGGTCCAGGAGGCGTCAAGGATGGCCAGGAGCTGGATTCAGCGTGGCCCACAAAGTCTGCAGCTGACTGCGGTGTCGGCGACCCGATTGGAGCCAACAAGCCTTGGTAGCAGCAAGTCTCGTGGTGGAAAGGAAAAGTCAATGGTGCAGACCAGCAGGGTCTGAGGAACTTACCCAGCAAGGGTAGGTCAGGGCAGGCCTGGAGCAACCAGGGGAGCCCTTTGGTTTCTTTGGAAAGTCTTCTGGGGACCCACAAGCCGGCTGGCCAGGGATCGTGAAGACGCCTCAGGAGGATTCACTCAACAGGGGCCCACGGTCACTCGGGACGGTGTAGGCTTCTGATTTTGGGAGGGATCTCTGCTGGAGGCTGGGACCACACATGGTCTAAAGCACAAGTTCGTAGAACATCGTGAAGAGGTTGCACTTGACAATAGTGCATGGTACCCAGGGTCTGCAGTTCCTCGTTGCTCGTGGGGTCCACTTGCCTCAGCTTCGCTGGGGACTCACGATGGCCTTGGAGAAGTCAGGAAATCCTCTTCCTGGGCTGCAGGGACTTCGGGCTCCGGCGGGAGCGGCGTAGTTTGCGACCGTCGTTGCAGTTTTTGGTGCCTGCCAAACAGGGGAGTCACTCCTGGACTCCAAGGGAGATTCTTCAGTCTTCCAAAGGTAGTGGAACATCGAAGGTCCGGGATTCTTCTTGTAGAGCGTCGTCCTGGGGTATCTAGGTTGCAATGCACAGGTTCCCCCTCTTATACTAAAAAGAAGGGAGGGACTAGCTCTATGACCCCACCTATGGGAGGGTCAGGGGAGTGGGTGGCTACACCCACTTCCCTTTGTCCAGTTTCGCGCCAGAGCAGGGGCAGGTAGCCCCTGAGCCGGTTTGAACTGGGGTATGCACAGAGAAGCCTTCTGCTCCTCCAGTGCAGGACTTCAAAGCACTCTAGGAGTGCACCCAACCATGCCCCAATACACTAAACCCTGTCTGGGAGGTGGTCACAACCCGCTTGGGACAGGATACCTATTGTTGGGCCTCCTCCACTGCGAGTGTCGGTCGTCAGCAGGAGGGCAGCCCAGTGTCTGTGACTGGTGGCATCCATTTTGTGATGCCAGGGCTCTTCAGGATTCTACCGCGTTTCCACAGTAGGTACATGTCTATCCCTCTAGAAGGGTGGGATCATACTCCCACACCAGTTACTGGTGTGGGGGTATGATTCCAAAGTGTTTGACACCAAACACGACATGTTTCGATGCAGCCATTCCAGAGTTAGCATTTACCGCGAGGATATAATGCACTTAAGAGTATATGGTTTGACTGTATTCACAAACAGCCCCAGAGAATGGACTCTGAGAGCTGCAGAGGGGCCCTGCTCAGGCATAGGCACCCCCTCACATGGAAACTAAGCACCCTGCCCTCAGGATTGATAGGGCCTGCTTTAGGGGTGACTGATAAGTCTCAATGTGTGTGCAGGGGAGATATAGGGAACCTATATCTCAGTGAGGGGTGCTAGCACTTCCTCACTCAGGCTGCAGTAGCAGGCCTGTGGTGTCAGATTTAGTCTGCTTCCCAGGGGTGGCATAATACATGCTTCAGCCCCTGGTGGGCCTGTGAAGTACCTATGCCCTTGGCACCTAAGGTACCATATACTAGGGACTCATAAGGTACCACAGTATCCAATCACTAGTGCACCTAGAGTGCACTCCAAGTCGTTTAGAGAGAACAGAGAGGCTGGGGCCCTGATTGGCAGGGTCCAAGCCAGACTATAGCCAGAAACCAGTGTAAACATCAGAAAAAAAGTGGGGGCAACATAAGAGGCAGATCCTACTCTCCTACATTTGTCGTTTGTGGTCTTGTGTTAAATCTATATAAAAGATACTTATTTTTAATATACAACTGGTGTGGTGTCCATCTGTAGTGTTGTCACTTGATTACTGTATGTGTTCACAAATGCTTTACACACTGCCTCTGAGATAAGCCTGTCTGCTCGTGCCAAGCTACCAAGGGGGTGTGCAGGGGTTATTTTAGGAGTGTACCCCCTTACCCTGACTAGACGCAAGGGTCCCTATTTGGTCAAAGGTACCTACCTCTGCCAACTAGAGACCCCCAAATCTAACAGTATGTAAGTGGGTATGCGAGTGTCTGAGTGGGCCTGTGAGTGGGTGCATGAGTGATTGAGTGGGTGTATGAGCAGGTGCATGAGTGTCTGAGTGAGTGTCTCACTGGGTCTGTGAGTGGGTATGAGAGTGTCTGAGTGGGTTTGCAAATGCCTCCATGAGTGTATGAGTAAGTCTGTGAGTGAGTGCATGAGTGTCTGAGTGGGTCTGTGAGTGGGTGTGTAAGTCTCTGAGTAGGTCTGTGAGTGGCTGTGTGAGTGGCTGTATGGGTCTGTGAGTAGATGCATGACTGTCAGAATGGGTCTGTGAGTGAGTGTATGTGTCTGAGTGGGTCTGTGAGTAGATGCATGGGTATCTGAATGGGTCTGTGATTGGCTTGTGCGTGGATCTATGGACCTGTGAATGGGTGAATCAGTGTCTGAGTGGGTCTGTGAGTGCCTGAGTGTGTGAGTGGGTATCTAAATGTCTGTGTGGGTGTGTCAGAAGCTATGTGAGTGTCTCAGCCACAAAAGAACCATACCTGCCCTTTTATCCAACAAGAGTCCACAGTTTCACACAAAATATATACCCAAGTGGAGTACTTTCTACTGGTTAATTACTAAGTTACTTAATGGGGGAGGGGGCTGTGTGGCCTCCCTCCTCACCCCATCACATGGGGCCGGGCCAAAATACAATGGGATAGGGGGCCGGGCGGCCCCCCTCCCCTTTTGATTATTAGTTTATTAAGGCCGGGGGAAGGGGGAGGAGGGTCACCAATTTTGGCTGTGGGGACCCCATCCCCCATGGCCCGGCCATGTCTCCCGGGTGTCCTGGAGCTCACCCAGGGCACCCAGTATACAGGATTGGGACCGCAGGTGGGAGCCTCAAGGCCCCAGCAGTCGCATCCAGCTCCCCGCCTCCTGCGGGAGCCAGCATTGCTACTGCACACAGGGAGCTGCTGGAAATGCAACTTCCTGTGTGCAAGAGCAAAAGTTTCATCTCTTTCCCTACCTGCATTTCTGTGGGCAGGACAAGAGATGAAACCTCCGCTTCCAGCAGGTGGGAGCACTTCGACAGCTCCAGCCCACTGGAACCGGAGTGTTTGCTTTTGCTTGGCTGGAGTTGTGAGATCCCGCCAGGCAAAAGCAAACAGCTATCTCCTGAAGATGGGCGTCTCGGGAGACAGCTGGAGCTGGCCCTGGGGTGGGGGTGGTGGTCCCCAGGGACATTTATGGCTCCAGAAGGCGAGCCGTGCTGCCCCTCCTTTAATTTATAAGGGCCTGCCTCAGGGAGGTGGTGGTCCCCCTCCATCTAAAAAAAAGAAAGAAAGAAAGCCCTAGGGTAGGAAGCTGGCTCTCTATATAGTGTACTAAAAAAAATGTACACTGTGCAGCGTCCAGAGAACCCCCAAATGGTACACAGAGGTAAAAGCAAATAATTCTAATGCTCTTTTTGTGGTATTGTGGACGCACAGTTAGGCTTATCAGACGGTAGTTGTAGGAAAGTAGGATCTTTGTTTTATGGTTACCCCCACTTTTTGCCCGGTGTCAGTATGTCTTGACTGTAGTTTGCTGGGATCCTGCTAACCAGGACCCTAGCATCTGTGCTCTCTCTCCCAAAAAAGCTTTGGTAAGTACTTGGGTACCTCCACAATTGGCTACTGGCGTACCCTTATAAGTCCCTAGTTTATGGTACTGAGGTGCCCAGGGCATAGGCACACCAGCGGTCTCCCATGGGCTGCAGCATGTATTGTGCCACCCATGGGAGTCCACTTAAACTCTGACTACAGGTCTGCCATTGCAGCCTGTGTGAGATGGTGCTTGCACCACTCACAACAGATTTAAGTTTCCTTATATCTGAGGTCACTGCACTTTAGACCTATAAGTCAACCCTAAGGTAGGCCTTTCAATCCTGAAGGCAGGGTGCAAGGTTATAAGTGTGAGGGTGCCCCTGCATGAGCAGGACACCCCTCCGAACCCCGGAGTCGATTCTCCAGGCTTTGTAAGAGCGGTCAGCCATTTTAAGACATATAGTGGACATCAGTCATTACAAGAAGCCTAAATATATAATGGCTGCGATGAACCTGGTCATGTTTGGTATCAAACATGTTGGAATCATACCCCAACACCGATTCCGTTGCTGGAGGTATGATCCCATGTACTGGGGAGCTCCTTATAGGAGCCCCCTGTACTCCCAGTTACAGCCTTTCTGGGTCTGCCACAGCAAACACAAGGAGATGATGGACGGAGCGCTGAAACTTTTCAGACACACACCCCCTGTCACAGATCTGGGTTGAATCCATCATCGTTCCTTAGCTCACTCCGCCACCCCAGTTCAGACTCAGCTATATGCAAATCAGTCTTGACCCTGTGCCTCATGGGAACAGTCCAGCCCGAACTGCCAAGCCAAGTCTTCCCTGGACCGGAAACAAGCATCCTGGGACCGGTTTCGGGTAACACCCTCTTCAGCCAGGCTAGCTTGAATCCAGTGGCAAAGTGAGCAAGGGACCCACGTCTGGGCATACCCTGCCAACTTAGGGCGAACAAAGCAAACACAAGGAGATGATGGATGGAGCGCTGAAACTTTTCAGACACTCACCCCCAGTCACAGATCTGGGTTGAATCCATCATCGTTCTTTAGCTCACTCCACCACCCCAGTTCAGACTCAGCTATATGCAAATCAGTCTTGACCCTGTGCCTCATGGGAACAGTCCAGCCCGAACTGCCAAGCCAAGTCTTCCCTGGACCGGAAACAAGCATCCTGGGACCGGTTTCGGGTAACACCCTCTTCAGCCAGGCTAGCTTGAATCCAGTGGCAAAGTGAGCAAGGGACCCACGTCTGGGCATACCCTGCCAACTTAGTGCGAACAAAGCAAACACAAGGAGATGATGGACGGAGTGCTGAAACTTTTCAGACACTCACCCCCAGTCACAGATCTGGGTTGAATCCATCATCGTTCTTTAGCTCACTCCGCCACCCCAGTTCAGACTCAGCTATATGCAAATCAGTCTTGACCCTGTGCCTCATGGGAACAGTCCAGCCCGAACTGCCAAGCCAAGTCTTCCCTGGACCGGAAACAAGCATCCTGGGACCGGTTTCGGGGTAACACCCCTCTTCAGCCAGGCTAGCTTGAATCCAGTGGCAAAGTGAGCAAGGGACCCACGTCTGGGCATACCCTGCCAACTTAGTGCGAACAAAGCAAACACAAGGAGATGATGGACGGAGTGCTGAAACTTTTCAGACACTCACCCCCAGTCACAGATCTGGGTTGAATCCATCATCGTTCTTTAGCTCACTCCGCCACCCCAGTTCAGACTCAGCTATATGCAAATCAGTCTTGACCCTGTGCCTCATGGGAACAGTCCAGCCCGAACTGCCAAGCCAAGTCTTCCCTGGACCAGAAACGAGCATCTTGGGACCGGTTTCGGGGTAACAGCCCTCTTCAGCCAGGCTAGCTTGAATCCAGTGGCAAAGTGAGCAAGGGACCCATGTCTGGGCATACCCTGCCAACTTAGGGCGATCAAAGCAAACACAAGGAGATGATGGACGGAGCGCTGAAACTTTTCAGACACTCACCCCCAGTCACAGATCTGTGTTGAATCCATCATCGTTCTTTAGCTCACTCCGCCACCCCAGTTCAGACTCAGCTATATGCAAATCAGTCTTGACCCTGTGCCTCATGGGAACAGTCCAGCCCGAACTGCCAAGCCAAGTCTTCCCTGGACCGGAAACGAGCATCCTGGGACCGGTTTCGGGGTGACACCCCTCTTCAGCCAGGCTAGCTTGAATCCAGTGGCAAAGTGAGCAAGGGACCCACGTCTGGGCATACCCTGCCAACTTAGGGCGAACAAAGCAAACACAAGGAGATGATGGACGGAGCGCTGAAACTTTTCAGACACTCACCCCCAGTCACAGATCTGGGTTGAATCCATCATCGTTCTTTAGCTCACTCCGCCACCCCAATTCAGACTCAGCTTTATGCAAATAAGTCTTGACCCTGTGCCTCATGGGAACAGTCCAGCCCGAACTGCCAAGCCAAGTCTTCCCTGGACCAGAAACAAGCATCCTGGGACCGGTTTCGGGGTAACACCCCTCTTCAGCCAGGCTAGCTTGAATCCAGTGGCAAAGTGAGCAAGGGACCCACGTCTGGGCATACCCTGCCAACTTAGGGCGAACAAAGCAAACACAAGGAGATGATGGACGGAGCGCTGAAACTTTTCAGACACTCACCCCCAGTCACAGATCTGGGTTGAATCCATCATCGTTCTTTAGCTCACTCCGCCACCCCAGTTCAGACTCAGCTATATGCAAATCAGTCTTGACCCTGTGCCTCATGGGAACAGTCCAGCCCGAACTGCCAAGCCAAGTCTTCCCTGGACCGGAAACAAGCATCCTGGGACCGGTTTCGGGGTAACACCCTCTTCAGCCAGGCTAGCTTGAATCCAGTGGCAAAGTGAGCAAGGGACCCACGTCTGGGCATACCCTGCCAAATTAGATCGAACAAAGCAAACACAAGGAGATGATGGGTCTGCCAGCAAGCTAGTGCTGCCGCTGACCACAGACACTTCTGCCGTCCTGCTGCTGAGCTGAGCTCGAGCAGTGGAAGGTAGAACAATAGGTTTCCTGTCACAGGGAGGTGTGATCCCCTCCCAGACAAGACTTAGTGTATTGGGCTGGGGTGGGGGCACTTTACAGCGCCACCTGGCTGCATTGAAGGGCACATTTGGTGCCCTCCTTGCATACACCGGCTTGAGCCAGTTCAAGAACCCTGAGTATTCCAACCCTTTTCTTGTGTATTTAAGGACTCCCCCATGGGTGGGTCCTTAGATACATCATGGAACAACAACTCACCTCTGAAACCAAGACTCTCTTCGGCCGTATGGACACTTGGACTTCGCCTGGAACCAAGACTGCATCAAGAAAGACTCCTGCTGCTCCTGGTCTCGCTGTTCTGCAAGTATTCTGCCTTGTCTGTGCTTCTCTCAGGATCTCCAAGGACCTATGGGCATCAAGGACATCCAAAGTAATCTCCTATGGAGTGAAGGAGTCACTCCCCTGCATCTTCAGGCACTGCATCGAAGCTGACCGGTCTGCTGGTCCTGTCGTCCTACGGACTTCCCGAGGCTCAGCAACAGAGGTGGTAGATCTGTGGCTCCCCAGAGGCCTGACCTGTCATCTCTGCAATTTGGAGGACAGTATCCCTCGACGGAGCCACTGGGTCCAAATCCCTGTGCACCACGTCGACTAGCAGTTGCAAAAGCTTGTTGGCTCTGCACTCCAGAGATCTTCAGGCTACAAGAAGCTCCAGCCTCCATCACCTTATTTCTCGAAGATCAGTGTCCTCCCTGCATCCCGTGCATCAAGGGCCTCCACCTTTGGTGAGCTGCCTGAGGGCTGTGGGTCCTCTTGAGGGTCTTCTTCTGCTTTGGTGGCCTCCCCTGCTTGCTCGGGATCTACTCTGACTCTCCTGCACTTGGTGAGTCCCTTGGACCTTGCTGGTCCCAACAATTGCATCTTTTCGTCTTCCATGGCAGTTGCGGCTACTAAGGCTTGGTAGTGCTCCCGCCGGACACCAATCACCTGGACACTGACATCCAACATGGTACTGCTCGTGTACGGCTCCTGATCTTCCACAGCGTCACTGGGTCCTCACAGATGCAGCCACAAGGTCCACGTGAACTCTTCTGAAGTTCCTGCCAAGGGTAGGCATGGTGCTTCCGTGCCTCCTGGTCACCTCCGAGTGGCATAGACTCTGCTTGCAGGTTCTCCTCTTCAAGAATCCACCCTTGAATTCCACCGGACATTTTCACAGACACCTTCAGAGGCCTTTCTTCCTGAGTCGTCCATTGTCGTCTACGAGAGGTTCAAAAGTCACTTCACCTCTATGCACCCTGCTTCCCTGGTGCAGGTATCCCAATTCCTGGGGCATCCACGGGTGGGGTGGCTCTCTAACCTTCCGTCCTCCAAAGGGCTTCTTCTGGATCCTCCAGGAAGGGTCCCTTTTCTTTAAAAATGCAAACGCAACTTCTCCATTGACTTCTATGGGACACACAGCGGTGTTTCCACTCTGCACACAGCCTCATTGGGGTTCCTGGGTACTTACCTTGGGTGGTTCCTGGTTCTCAAAGCTCCTCTAAGTTCTTTGGTCCAAATACCGTTCTCCTTTGCAGTTTGCATTCAATTTACTTATAGGGTTTGGTCTCCCCCTGGAGACCAGTGTATATTTGTGCGGCTTACCTGTTTTCTTTGAAATATTCTTATGTGTATTGTTAATATCTCCGGATTGGAGATATACCAAGTGATAGTGATTGTGTTAATAAATAGACTTATGTTTCATAAACACTGTGTGGTTCTTTCTCATCTAATCTACACTGATTAAATGTGATAAAAAAAGCTGCTTTACACTCCTTCAAGATAAGCTTGAAGGCTGCTCTCCACAGCTACCCTTTGAGAGCTTTTAAGGTTATCAAAGACCACTAAAATCACCATAAGGGTTGCCTGGATTAGTGCAAGGTGCATCACTCCTTTAAGTGTGCGACATATACTAAGCCATCCTCCTACTGGGGAAACAGCGTTTACAACACTGTCATTCCATCGCAAGACTATTACAACGCGGTCGTTACAACGACCAGGTTGTTAGTACGCGATGCATTTACATCGCAAGTCATTACAACGACTTGCTGTAGGGGGCGCTGAGGTATTGGAAATTAATTCCAACACCTTCCCTACTGTTGCGCAAACTGGAGTAGGAATAGTAAATAATACTATTCCAAAGTCCAGCGCGCCCCCTACAGCAAGTCGTTCTATTGACTGGCGATGTAAATGCATCGCATACTAACAACGCGGTCGTTGTAATGACCGCGTTGTAAAACCACGCGATGTAATAGATCGCGTTGTAATGTACTGTATTCTCCTACTGTAGTGGTAAGCATTTGTTGTACTCCACAAAGGCAATAAATGAGATACACACTCCAGAATAAATTCGAGACCATAATATCGATTTTTATAGAATTTTTAAGACCAAGAGCACAGTTCTTAGGTAAGTACTTTTGGATTTACGATTTTGCAAAGTTCCAAAAATATATCACTTTTATTCACAATTATGCACCATATGAAACAATGGGAAAAAAGGCAGAAAAATGCATAGAAAATCAGGCAATGCTTTCACGAAGTTTACCTTCTCATTGTAGGTCGATGTCGGGACCAGGTCCAGAATTCCAGAAGGAGAAGTTCGGGGGCATCCCAGATCGGCTGTGAGCAGAGTGCTGCGGATCTTGGAAGCTGGTGCCCAAAGATGGAGGGGGACACTAGAAAACACAATGCACAGGGAGACTTACAGGTAAGTCTGATGAGGCTCCTTCGAGAGAGGAGGGGTCACAAGGGCTTGGGAACCACAGGAGCAAAGTTGGTTAGTCAGTGCCGGGGCCGGTGGGGCCGGGTGCAGAGCGAACACATTAGCCCGGCGTCATGCGTCTTGAGGTCCTTGCAGTCAGGAGCAGGCAACTTTGAGAGGCGATCTAGGTACAGCTGGGCCACTCAGAAAGGGGGTCTCGGGTGTCCTGATGCCCCTCGGTGGGTGCTTGCTTCTGGTGCTTTGGGAGTCTGGAGTGGACTCTTCTTCTCTGTGTTTGCTGTTGGGGGTCTGGTACCCCGGGTATTGGTATGCCGCAGCTCCGATAGGTCCTTGTGTCTCCAAACTCGGCAAGGAGACAGATCTGACCCTCTGGAGCAGTTGTACTTTTTCTTGCTTCGGTGATGTGTTGAGGTCATCGGGGAGCAGCAAGTCGGCAAACCGGACTTCACGGGATCGGTGCCTGCAATGTGCAGAGGAGTGATACCTTCACTCAAAAGGAGTTTCTTGGCAATTTCTTGAAGGCTGGAGTTGCTCCAGGGTTCTTGGAGTCCTTTCAGGTTTCAGGACGACACAGCAGCAGTGATTGTCAAGTCCTGGGAGCAGCTGGCAGGGTTTGGCACCTTTTTCTTCTACAGCAGGGCTTCAGTTCTCATGCAGCGAGTCTTCTTAGTCCTGGTCTTCTCTTGTCCGTCAAATTGGATGTTCAGGTCTCGGGGTGCCACCTAAATACTTAAATTAGGAGCGTTACAAGGGGAGACAGGTCGGCTACCTACCTTTAGGGTGTCTACACCCTCTAGTGACCACTTTGTGTGGAAAGAAGCATTACCCTAGCTCTGATATGTTGTTTTTCTAGATGGTGGAATTTCAGGAGATGTGTTCACATCACCTGTCCCGCCCTAGGGGTGGTGTAGGCTAAGTGGGGACCCTCCTCCTAATCTAACTAATTTTCCGGCCTTTCCTTCTGCTAAAAGTGGAGCAAGAAAGGGGGCTTGGCCTCCCTCACTATCTGGAGGTTCCTGGGTTGGATATCAAAGGCGGCATCAGCTTTGAAGCTTCCCGCCCAGGAAGGCCATCCTGTCCTGGAGGAGATGTGAAGCAACTCCGCCCAGGGCAGACTTTGTCTCTGTCCTCTGTGAGCACTGACTGTCACCCCATGAGGTCAAAAACATGTCTGGTGGTGGCAGGTTGGCGAATCTAAGTCAGGAACCACACCAGTGCTTGGTAGGTTTTTAGGGGACCCTCTAAAAGGGTCACTTTGTGAATTTATTATTAAATCCACCACTGGCATCAGTGAGGATTTATTAAGACCAGGTGTTTGGTACAAAACACCTTAAAAATCAGTGAAGCCATCATGGAGCTAGGAAACTGGTGTTGACCAGTATCCACCCCATGCACTCTTCATGGTTTCCCTGTTCACTTACAACGTCTGAGAATAGGCTGGACATTGTAGGGGCATATCTGCTCGTTTTGATATGCCCTCACATAGGATATAATGCACCCTGCCTTAGGGCTAAAGGCCTGCGGTAGGGGTGACTTAGATATACCTTATGCAGTGTATGGGAGGCATGGCACACAGGGGTGTGTTATCAAAAATGTCCAAAATGTGGTAGAATGCACTCCAAGTTAAGTCATAATTTGCACTGATGTAAGTGGATGCTCAAAGGCAAAGTTATAGCGTGCAGCCTCAGACGTGCTCTGCATCAATAACACAAATATATTCAAAGACAAGCTGGTGTGCGTAAAACACACGAGCACCACGACGCACAGCATGTAACAGAAACAGTCAGTGAGGAATCCAGTTTAATCAGGGTAATCCAGGCTTTTATTCAACTTTCTCCAATGTGCACAGTGTTCATGCGAAGGCAACATGTATCCAATCTTCAAATGAATGGGAAATGCCCACCCAGGCTTTTTTCACCACATGTCGGAATGCACTGTTCATTCTGCATAGCCAAGCTGATGTAAACCCCATGCATTTCAGGTTAAAAGCCCTTCGTCAGGGGGAACTATAACACAGAAAAAAGCCCATCAGCAACCATTGTATGCTTTTATCCATACACCCGGTTGAGCATTTAAGTCCAATATTAACATGCATTTCATAAACAGAAATACGAGACAAGCCACCACAGAAACCATGCTAAACATAACTTCACCACGCAATGTGCACTTGATGCAAAAAAAACTAAATGAAAAAGGTGAGTGAATACCAATTCTATACCACAAATCCAAAAACAGTTGTGCCTCAAAATTAAACAGTGCCGGATAAACCAATATGTAAAAACTCAGGAATTAAAGTTAAGGAAACAAACATACACAAGCAGGGAACTCGCAGGGAACCGCGTGACTAAACGTTTTATACTTACTGTAGTGTCTAAAATCTCTATGGAAATTAATATGGGAAAAACACTCTTTTGACCCCCTCCCTTTTTCTCAGCCCCCACTAGATGAATCACCCCGAAACTTTCCATGCACAATTAGAATCACATGGGCATTCTTTTTGGATAATTTCATGAAGATTGGTCAAATGGCGCCAAAGATATAGGCAAGTCAAAAAATGCTTTTCCTATGGAAACATGGTCCTAACTATAACTACCTGCTGGCGACCGCCAGTAGGATATTTATAAAAACTTGAAATAAATGCAAACCAGAAATTGCAGATACATAATTCATTATTAATTGAGCACTCAAAAAAAATCAAAATCAAAACGAGCTTTATTTGATTTTAAACATTAAAATCATAAAAGCAGGCAATTAAAACATATCATCACACATCATAAAAATTACATTAAGACACGCTAGCTAAATAAAAATTCATTAAAAAAATTCATTTAACAATAACTATTTTTTACATCCGGGAAATAAAATGTATTATGCTGTACTTAATATACATCATCTCATGTCTGTTTCTCTCATATATTTTACATCTGACATTCAAATATTTAGAGATTTTCTGGCTCTATATACACCTTATAAGAAACCTACCATAGATCCAATACAGTAATAATTTCCCAACATCTGCAAATACAAAAAAGCAGGGCGACATTGTCTCCATCCCCCCTGTTTTTTTTTGATAAACAAATTTTTATTGTTTTACAGCGTATGAAACAACTCAGCAAGTACACGATGGACCCAAAATCAGTGACATTTTGATAGTGAACGTATCCCACACTCCCGCACTCCATGAAACCTGCACAGATAACAATGATGAAACAAATCATTCCGAGCCTTCTACCGTACCCAGCCATTTCCCCCACACCCGTCGATATTTCTTGGGGCACCCTCTTGCCATGTAAAGGGCCCTCTCCTGGGTCGCACACCAGTCCACCCCCGTCGCCACCTCCCTATGTCCGGCGGTTCAGGATTTATCCATGCCGCTGCTATGTCCCGCTTTGCCACCATCATGGCTGTATTGAAAAATAATTTGTCGTTCCGGGACCCATCCAGCCCATCCAGGATTCCCAGTATGGAGTGCCGCGGGTCATGAGGAACCTCCCAACCCAGGACCTCCGTTAGCTCCCCTCAATTGCCCCCAAAATCTCTCCAGCCGGGGGCAGGACCAAACCACGTGGAAGAAGTCAGCCGGGGCATGGGTGCATCTCGCACATGACGCATCAGGACGCAGGCCCGCTCGATGCAAGCGCAGGGGAGTAAGGTAAGCGGCGTGTAAGTAGTAAAGTTGGATCAGCTTAAGTTTAGCAGAAGTGGTGACTGTCTTGGGTGCCATAAGTGCATCGCGCCAGTCCACCTCGTCGAGGGGGCCCACCCATTCCACCCATTGATCCTTCAACTTATCCAGGGAGGGGGAAGTATTGTTGACTAGGGTGCGGTATATGCGGGAAATGACCCCTTTACCTAAATCTCCCAGCATTGTCTGCGCCTCTGTAGGGCTGTGTTCGGGGAGCCGCGTGTCGTCCGCAATGTGCATCCGGAGTGCATGTCTCAGTTGCAAATACTTATAAAATTGAGAGGAGTGTAAGGAGTAACGGGCTTGGAGCTCCGGAAAGGAAAGCAGGTGGCCTGTAGCCCATACATCCCCCAGCTGTGTAATTCCAATGAGGTCCCACGATTTAAACCCCTGCAACCCACTAACTTCCCGGAGCCAAGCCCCCTGCCAGAGGGGTGTACACCGAGTGAACCTACGGGTCCACCCAGTATGACGCAGCGAGGCCCGCCAGGCCAGGAACACGGAACGTGTGACCTCCGGTAGCTGGGTTGGGATGGTCTTCCCGTACAGCATTGATTGAATGGCGGGTAGTCCCAGCTCGCTCAGCTCGAGCCTGTAGGCCGGATCGGACCAGCCCCCGTTGAACCAGTCGTGAACCACCAGGAGACGCGCAGTCAGGAAGTAAAGGTATAGGTTCGTCATCCCCATTCCCCCGTCGAAGGAGGGGATCCGACAAGTAGACAGAGCCAGGCGTGCCCTACCCCCATTCCAAAGGAACTTGTTGGTAATACTGTCCAATTCCCGGAACCAAGGCCTGGGGAAGCAGAAGGGAGTATTCTGGAAGACGTAAAGAAATCTGGGGAGGATCATCATTTTAAACAGGGCGACCCTCCCCAACGGGTTGAGGGGAAGAGTCTTCCACTTATGGAGATCTTCTTTGGCCTTTTTAACAACTGGGGCAACATTGAGCGCCCAACCCAGTTCGGGAAGGAGGGTGATCCACAGCCCCAAGTACTTAAAGGATTGTCTCCGTAGCGGTATGGTGGATTGCCAGTCGTAGCATTCCCTAGAGAGGTGCAGAGGAACCAGGACGGACTTCCCAGGGTTCAGTCTAAGCCCGGAGGCCTGCCCAAAGTGTTCCAGGGTCTGGAGACACCGTGGCCCCGAGGAGGCCGGATCGGCCAGGAAAATCAGAACGTCGTCTGCATAAAGTGCGATCTTGTCCGCCTCCGCACTCGGCCACTCCCAACCACGAATACCGTCCTCGGCCCGCACCAGAGCGGCCAGGGGCCCCTTAACCAGGGCGAATAGCAATGGAGAGAGAGGACATCCCTGTCTAGTGCCTCTGTGAATAGGGAAGGCTTCTGACAGTACACCGTCCATCCCCCTGTTTTAATAACGGTAATACCCATCTTCGCCTTTCATCCTTGTAAAATTTGCAGAATAGGATTGCGTGAATAGTCGTTTGTGGTGAAATATTATCACAGGGACATCGACAAAGTTCCCTTGACCAGTTGTTAATGTCTGGATGGCTAATCAAACGGTGGAAAGTCCCAAATCTAAAACGCGTTAACATATACCTATCATATCCCCCAATATGCATGTCAAGTATGGTTGAATGTTATATGTTATAATAATTAATTGATGTTCAACCACCGTAGGTTTATTCATTTCCAGAGTTAACCTATTTTCTTCCAGGTGGGTCATACAAATTTTTTTAAGTTCCTTCCGATTAATACAATTCATATTTTCAGGTAGGGAGAAATACTCTGGACGCCCGATATCCTGCATAAAATTTCTTACATACTTCAACCAGGGAATCTTGCTGGCGTTGTCTAATTTCATTGCATCAGTTATTATTTCCCTATTTAAACCAGTGCTAACAGAGGTCCAAATTCTGTGCCAGAGCAGCACCGGTTGCACCTTAATTAGATCAGAAATATATGTTACTCCTAATTCGCTATGGCAATTAAAAACTGGAGCACTGGCCGGGACTGCCAATATAAATCTTAAAAAGGCATTTTCCACGTATTGGATCAATGTACAGTCATAAAAACCCCAAATACCTGCCCCAAAAATTGCTATACTCACGCACTTAGCATGATAGATTTTTAAAAGAATTTCTGGTGGCCTTTTCCCCAATTTTTGGGTAAAATTAATTAAGGCCACGGTGGACTTCATAAACAGGAGACTCCTAGTCTTAATCGCTTGGGCCCAAGACCCAGTGCGATTAAAAAGAACACCCAGGTAACAAAAGGAGTTAATAGATTCCACCCTACTTCCCCCAGCTTGAAAACTTCTGTTCTTATGTTTCCCTCGCCCACAAGTCATAATAAAGCTTTTCTTTGAATTCATTTTTAGTCCAAGGTTGTCCATAAAACTTGTATAAAAAGTAAGAGCCCTCTGAAGACCAATCTGGGTACGTGCCATAAGTACCGCATCGTCGGCATAGAGGAGGGAGACTATCGGGCGTTTATTTACATATGGCGGATCCCCAGCGTTTGCCACCAACTCCTGTTCCAAAGCATTTGTATACAAGGTGAACAGCAGTGGTGCCAAAACGCAGCCTTGCCTCACTCCCTTCTCGACTTTAAACGGCACAGTACACTCTCCCTTTAGTCCATACCGAACTTTTGCTGTAGCGCCAGAGTATAGCTCTCTTAAAAACTGAATTAAAATGGGATCAACCTTTAAATCTCTAAGAACGCCCCACAGTTTATTATGAATTACACAATCAAATGCAGCTGTGAGGTCGACAAATGCCAAATAAAATTTCCCCATTTTTGCCTGCGTGTACTTTCCAATTAAAATGTTAAGATTAAGAACCTGCTCGTTAATACCTAGACCTGGTCTAAAACCATACTGTACATCACTCAAAATACTTTTTTCTTCCGCCCATGTTTGCAACCGGTCTAAAACAATCCTGCCCGCTACCTTCATGAGTGAATCTAACAAAGATATCGGACGGTAGCATGCAGGATTTTCCCGATCCCCCTTTTTAAAAATAGGGACGATGATTGATTCAGACCAAGTACCTATGAATCCCCTTGCGCAACAAGCTTGTAAGACCCGTGTTAAAATTGGACCCCACATTTCAAAATTAGACTTAAAAAGATCAATTGGTACCCCATCGGGGCCGGGGGCCTTACCACCCTTACTTGCCTTTATAGCCGAGGTAACAACCTGCAAAGTTATATGGAAATCAATGGGTATAAAATTCTGATGTTCCCCCCCCGTATTTTGCCCACAAGCTACTTCCCTCTCACTGGTCTTCTGTAGGGAATAAACACTTGAGAAGAAACCCACCCAAGTTCTTTCCTCTATTGCTACCTCGATTGATGGTGCATCCAGTCTATTGTTAAGGAATGGGGCGTTCACAGCTGACCAAAATTGTGAACTATCCCTGCTCAAGGCTGCATCACTTAAATTCTTCCAAGCCTTTTCTTTTAATTCATTCATCCTATTTTTTCTAGCTATGGTGTACAACTTTCTACAGATCCTAATTTCCTCATTATCTCTTACTGATCTATGTAGAGCATTCTTTAAATTTGTATAACTTTTTGTACAATTATTATCGAACCATCCCTTACTGGTGTTACGGGTACCTTTACTTTGCACTTGTAACGTGCTACTAACAATCTCAGTTATACAGGAAAAGGCTTTTAAAATATTGTCATGCGTCGGACTGTCACTTAAACATATTGAACTTGGCACATACGCATTTGTGATTATTTCTTTACTTAGCTCCGCAGGGTCCTGACTTGACCATCGAATTGTATAACCATTTTGTCTTCCCAATTCTATATTTTGTACCCATGCTACTTTATTACAATTTCTCCTTACTTTATTTGTTGGGGTTGCAATTTTTACGCTTATTGCCAAGTGATCACTCATTACGTTTTAACGAATATTGTACCCAATAACATAGCTTGCATAACAATTTGGCATGATAATAAAATCTATTGTCGAATCAGCTCCTCTGCCAATAAATGTATGACCAAACTCCACCTTAGGGGTACATAGGCAATTTGTAAAACCAAAATCATGCTTATACAGAATCTCGTTAAACAACTCTCCTTTATCAGAATGAGAGAAATGAATGGGTGGGTCATCTTCCTCCAATGTTAAACCACATTTTCCTATTTCAGCCAAAGGACACAAGCCAACATTAAAATCCCCACCCCAAATAGAATGATTTCAGTCTCTTCATCTGATTTTAAGTTAGTAACATCCTCACTGAGCTTCTTCAGTATGGCGCCCAGTTGCCCTTTTTCCACATTGTTATAAAAGTTAATCACAGCTAAAATACAGTTCACATCCAAGTGTATTAAAACAATTTGATAGTAAATTTCAGAGCTAATCATATTAATCTTTTGAGCCCCGAGCAGATTTGAGACGTATACACAAACTCCACCCTTAGATCTTCCACTAGATGATTGGATAACTGGTGTATGAAATGTCTTAAATCCATTAATAGTTATTTCCTCAATGGCCCAAGTCTCTTGCATACATAATATATCAAAATTATTGGTGTTCTTATTAGGATTTCTCTTACCAATGTGGGTGATCCTAATGAGAGGGCGATACAATCCCCTTCACAGAGTTTATTATTATTTCCCACCCAATCAATTCTCCTCACCATCTTAAATTCCCTAAAAAGGGCACTAGTCAGACCTGTTCTGTTTCCCAACCAGTGTATGGTTTTATTTCTTAGGTTAGGCCAGGTTTCCGTATCGGCCAAAGGCAAGGGCGGAGCATTTGCCAAAATAATTGTATAAGGTGTAGCTGCCGGCGGCAAGTTTAATGTTTACAGGCTGTGCATTACCGCTGGAGCATAGCTGTCTAAAGGGGTCATTCTTGTACTTTCCCCTCCCAGCCGTCTTTCAACTATTTTGTGTTGTGTCCTTCCCATCTCATTTAATGTATGCACCACTCCCTTTTGAGGAAAAATATTTTTCGTATTTACAGATATATTAGGGTTTAGTACTTGTCTCTCGCCCTGATCTCTCGCCCCGTGCGATGTCTTTGCTGTCAGAGGGGTTGCCTTTTGGGCTACCTTCTCAGAGTATGTACTCGTACCCAATAATTTCTGGGGTTCTGCACCTATTTCTTGAATGGCCTTATTCTGTGCTGTTAAAATGTTCTCAATGCCTACTTCTATTTTATCCAATCTACCCGTAAGGATATTAATGGCTTGTGTAACAGACTCAGTTAAATCTTTAATTGCCGCGGACAGACTTACGGATTCGCATGAGGTTGCATCACATTTGTTGCTTACCTGTAATGCGTTAATAATACCTTTTTCCTTATACAATTTATTTTTGGGGCCCTGAGATTTTCCCTGTGGCTTTCTTAAATGAGTCCTAATTGGTCTTGGAATAAGTTGTGCTGTGTGTAATCCTTTAGATGCAGCATCCAATATTCTTACGTTAGGCGATTTACACGGTTTTTTAGGGGGAGGAAAGTGTTCATTATCTAATTGAGCACTCAAAGCGACCTTTAAAATAACAAACACAGTAGGTGGTGAGGTCATGGAACCTTAACGTTGGTTATGGAGTCGAGTCACACCGGACACTGGAATTTAAGTTAAGTTTAAAGCAGTGCCGCCCTTGGGAGTATTCCAGTTGAAGCATTATCATGAGACTCTGAGAGCAGAACCCGATACTTTCAGGATTACCTCGAGGATTAAGACATGATTTATGTGATAGGAGTCCCTGGATGGCACTGGCTGGACTCATTCCGAGTACAATCGTTGCTGCCATATATACTGAGAAGCCATAGTAATGTTTTCATGCTGAAATGTATACCCGCTGGTTCATTACCCTGCTGCTAGGAGAAGTATATTGTTTGTTTATTGTTCTTAAGTGTTTATAGATAGAGCACTAACTTGGCACCCTTTAGATTGAGAAAGGCAGTGTTACTGCAGAAGCAAGTCTTTCCTTTTTTCTAGTGCCCGAGATGACCTGACTCATTAAACAGATTTAATTTCCCTGACTTTTGAGTGCCGGCTTCCTTTCTCGTAATGGAGTTTGGGGAAGTATTTTGAATGTTTAGTGCTAACGGTGACGCTTTTTAGGTGGCACGCCAGCAATGCCGCATTCTTATATGTATATTTCTCACAAAGAAGTCGGCCACATCCACCGAATGGGGGGAGAGTGCAGGTCAGCAAGTGTGAGACTCGCTTAATATTATGAAAGTAAATCCTGAGCAATCATCATGATTCAAAGGCCTGCACACAGCGTGTTGGTTTCCAGATATGTTAATGGCAAGGCGTTTCAACCCTTCCGGGTCTTCGTCACGGCCCAATTACAAACATTGCGCTCAATCTCCCTTAAAAACATATTTTTACAAAGAACTTAGAAAAAGTACTCAAAATTAAATGGTAGGAGAAAATGCAGAAATGTGCACTGCCTCTGTCAGTGATGGCTTATATTTCACAACATCTGAGCAATTTACAAAAGGTACATTTGAAAAAGAGCATATACATGAAAATCACATTAAAACATGATAAATCCAGCCAGTACTTTAAAAATCATGTAGCATTCTGACCCTTACAAATCACAAAATTGATGGCAGCCTAGTGGCTAAGGAATAACCATGTTGAAAATCAGGATCATGCACATGATAACATATGATAAACTATGTCAGTACATACAGCGAATCTCACGATTGACATGCCAACCTTCAAAGCAACCCGCCTCTGCTCAAAAAAGCTCATAGAGCGCCGACTGCAAGGGACCACGCGGGATAACAGCTAAGAGCCCTAATAAATCACTCTTGTGCTTGGGACGGTTCAAATGCAGGGCGCTAAATTTCGATCAATAAGTAAGCCACAAAATAAGACAAAGCAATATGTCCCAACCAAAAGAATATTCTTACACACCATATTCCACTTGTGTTGCGGAGTAAGTGATATCCCATGTCAAAAATAGAAAAATCAAAAACAAAAACCATACATTCATAATGCACAATATTTCATATTACTAAACACGGAGTGCTGAAATTACCAATGTCTCACATATTTCAGTGTCATCCGTAGTCAAAGTTGGAGATTGGAGTGTGAGGCACAGTAAAGCACTCCAGTACCGAGCCGTCTATGGAAAGGTGCGTAGTCACCTCTAGTATTCGTTGGACCCCACCCCAGAGCTCTCCGAGACACGGGCATGCCCACAGCATATGTATTAAGTCCGCCTCTGCCAATTTGCATCTAGGACATTGATGTGTCGTGTTTGGGTACATCCTCTGTAATCAATGTGGTGTAAGATAAGCTCTGTGTACATACCGCGTTACCCCCAGGTGTGTTAATTTGTCTGATAACGGTGGCCGGTGGATCTTCTCTTAGAATGTTTGCTAATAGGGTCCCCGATTTGTCTGCTTCAGAGTGTTTTATCTGGGTGAAGGCCCTGTAGTTGATTATTCTAAGGGTTTCTAATAGTTCCGCATTCTGGATACGTGCCTCCTGTAATGGAGCCTGTTTAGCAGGGTCTTTTGCCGCTTCTTGCTCAAGCCCCTTCATATTATCCTCTACTGTCTTCAGACTCCTATGTACCTCTTGTCTTGCTCCTACGGTGGAGCTGATTGCAGTACCTCTGATTATTGCCTTTAACGTGTCCCATTCAACTAGCATGGTGAATGCAGTGTTCCTATTTTCAGAAAAGTAATGTGTAAGTGTAGTTGACAGCGTACTGCGAAACACCGTGTCCTCCAGTAGTTGGGGCCAAAGCTTCCACGTGGGCACCGGGGTGGGTATTCTACCCCAGTTAAGGGAGATCTCCAGTGGGTTATGGTCTGAAAATGTTTTTGCTAAATATGTGGCGTGGGTTACCTGGTCTGCTATGGAGAGGGAACATAGGATTCTGTCTATTCTGGTATGCAACTGGTGTACCGGGGAATAAAAGGAATATTCTTTGTTCAACTGATTCTTCAATCTCCATACATCACCTAAGGACCAACCATCCACCCAGCTGCATAGCGCCTCTGCCTGTTTACTTGCCACCGTGCCATGAAGGGGTGGGTGTGATCGGTCAAGCACAATATCCATGACCGCATTACAGTCTCCCCCCACGATCCATGGGTATGCCTCCCAACCTGCCAGTATCGTGTTCAGTCCCAAGAAATATTTGTTCTGATCAAAATTTGGAGCGTATATATTCCCCAGTATAACAGGTACTCCATCTAGTGTGCCACGTAGAAATATATACTGACCCTGCGCATCTATCCTCTTATCTAGTACTACAAACGGGACGCCATATCTAATCCAAATTGTCACACCCCTAGCGAACGCCGAGTAATTAGTAGAAGATATCTGACCCCTCCATTTCTTCCGCATTTTTGCGGCTTCCGTTTCCATCAAGTGTGACTCCTGTATAAAGACTATTTGCACCTTCCGCCGCAGCAATTGCGCATTCACTCTGTGCCGTTTCTGCACTGAGCCCAGACCCCGAACATTCCATGTAATTAAGTTATACATGTCAAGCTTGTGCATTGCATGGTAACTGCGGTGTGTGTGTCCAGGTCAGGGTATTATGAACGCAAATAGGGCATATCAGCTGCTGCTTGCCAGAGCCCCTAAACTCCCATTGTAACATTAACACAAGGCCCTGCTTGAGAACTAAACAAAGCCAAACCAAAAACATAACACATTGAACTTTGTTATAGTGAACTGTAGCATTCGCAAATAGGGGAATGGCTTTCACACCAACCATGTAAGAGTATACACATACAGTAGCTCATCTGAGCCTGGGTTAATACATTTGTCATTATCACGCCATAGTATTCACATAAGAAAAAAGGATATGCGTGTCTGAGTTCTCGTGCCGATGCCATCGTGTTCCCGTGCCGCTTGTGTGTGCTGGATAGTCCATTTTATGTTTCACAGACCCAGCAGATCATCTGCTGTTTGCAGCGTCACCGTGGGGAATAATGTCAAGCTGTTCTCCCAGTCAGATCGCACTGTGCTGTCCTCTGAGGATTCCGAATCCCGTCGGGAGGCCTTATCTCTGAACGTGGTCGCAGCTGCCAGAGCTATGTCTTTGCTTCTTTGTACCTGTTCCTGAGTAGGGCCAGGGAGTGGTGGGTACCGGTAGTCCTTACGTTGCGGCGTGATCTCAGACCTTGTGATCATTGGGGACTGTTCGGCGGCTTCCGGGGGGCCTGTCCAGACAATGGAGTCGGATCCATAACTTCCATCCACTCCTCTGCATCTTCCGGACTTTCAAAGAAGTATGTTTTTTGGTCATAAATTACTTTTAGGCCTGCAGGGAATAGCAGTGCATATATTAGGTTCAAGTCCCGTAATTTCCTTTAAACCGCCTGAAAGGAGGATCTACGGCGTTGGACCATCAGTGTATAGTCAGGATATAGTGATATCTGGCTGTTTTCGAATTGGATCTGAGGCTGCTCTCGTGCCTTCTGAAGGAGAGTATCTTGATCTCTGTAATTTAGGATCCTGACTATTAGCGGTCTTGGCGGTGCTCCCACCTTCGGTCTTCCAGTAGGGATTCTGTGGGTTCTTTCGATACAGAAGAAGTCCGATAATCCATCAGGGGCTACATGTGTTCGGAACCACTGTTCCATAAAGGTGGTGGCATCTGTCCCCTCGCTTCGCTCCGGGAGCCCAATCATGCGTATATTATTTCGTCTAGCTCTGCCCTCTGTGTCTTCAACCCTATCTAGAAGGCCTGTGACTTGCCTCTGTAGGGTCTGGATTTGTGACGTGTGTTCTTTGTGTTGAGGCAGTATTTCTCCCAGGGCTAAGCTGTTATCTTTCACTGTAGTTGCTAATTTAGCGTGATCTGCCTTAAGCAAAGTGAAGCCGGTTGTGAGGGTACCAATTTGTTGTTCTATCGCTCTTCTGGATTCCCTAACCTCAAATAAGATCAAGTCCATTTTGTTCGGGGCTTCCATTTCATTCGTGGGCGGTATACAGGTAAGTGACTGCGGGTTTGTGTTGAGTTCCTGGTCGTCAGTAGTTTGTGAGGTTGTGGCAGCCGCCTCTTGCAGTTTGCCTTTTGGGCGCCCCATGTCTCACAGTGAATGTAGGAAGGTGGAATCTGACTGCATGGTTGCCCT
>CAWUFW010028010.1:0-23868 GCA_963921515.1 Calotriton arnoldi
AGACACGTGTTTCTGGTTTATTAACCGTCATCAGTAGAGAATACAGTCTTGTATTTTGGGGTTTGCTGAGTAGGCTGCCAAACATTATATCAGGTCCGGTACCTCTCACTGGCGCGCAGGTGCTTCATCCACGAGCTCGTCAGCTCAATGACTCACGGGAGTACTTTAAATAGACAACAGGATGTGGGAGCACACCGCTGACCTCTCAGACAAGGTTCGCCCCTGGCATTCTGGTAAATGCAGTCTCTTGTAGCTCGCTCCGATATTTTCGAGTGTTTCGCCAAGGTTGGCGCAGATAGTGCTGATCTCTAGACACGTGTTTCTGGTTTATTAACCGTCATCAGTAGAGAATACAGTCTTGTATTTTGGGGTTTGCTGAGTAGGCTGCCAAACATTATATCAGGTCTGGTACCTCTCACTGGCGCGCAGGTGCTTCATCCACGAGCTCGTCAGCTCAATGACTCACGGGAGTACTTTAAATAGACAACAGGATGTGGGAGCACACCGCTGACCTCTCAGACAAGGTTCGCCCCTGGCATTCTGGTAAATGCAGTCTCTTATAGCTCGCTCCGATATTTTCGAGTGTTTCGCCAAGGTTGGCGCAGATAGTGCTGATCTCTAGACACGTGTTTCTGGTTTATTAACCGTCATCAGTAGAGAATACAGTCTTGTATTTTGGGGTTTGCTGAGTAGGCTGCCAAACATTATATCAGGTCCGGTACCTCTCACTGGCGTGCAGGTGCTTCATCCACGAGCTCGTCAGCTCAATGACTCACGGGAGTACTTTAAATAGACAACAGGATGTGGGAGCACACCGCTGACCTCTCAGACAAGGTTCGCCCCTGGCATTCTGGTAAATGCAGTCTCTTGTAGCTCGCTCCGATATTTTCGAGTGTTTCGCCAAGGTTGGCGCAGATAGTGCTGATCTCTAGACACGTGTTTCTGGTTTATTAACCGTCATCAGTAGAGAATACAGTCTTGTATTTTGGGGTTTGCTGAGTAGGCTGCCAAACATTATATCAGGTCCGATACCTCTCACTGGCGCGCAGGTGCTTCATCCACGAGCTCGTCAGATCAATGACTCACGGGAGTACTTTAAATAGACAACAGGATGTGGGAGCACACCGCTGACCTCTCAGACAAGGTTCGCCCCTGGCATTCTGGTAAATGCAGTCTCTTGTAGCTCGCTCCGATATTTTCGAGTGTTTCGCCAAGGTTGGCGCAGATAGTGCTGATCTCTAGACACGTGTTTCTGGTTTATTAACCGTCATCAGTAGAGAATACAGTCTTGTATTTTGGGGTTTGCTGAGTAGGCTGCCAAACATTATATCAGGTCCGGTACCTCTCACTGGCGCGCAGGTGCTTCATCCACGAGCTCGTCAGCTCAATGACTCACGGGAGTACTTTAAATAGACAACAGGATGTGGGAGCACACCGCTGACCTCTCAGACAAGGTTCGCCCCTGGCATTCTGGTAAATGCAGTCTCTTGTAGCTCGCTCCGATATTTTCGAGTGTTTCGCCAAGGTTGGCGCAGATAGTGCTGATCTCTAGACACGTGTTTCTGGTTTATTAACCGTCATCAGTAGAGAATACAGTCTTGTATTTTGGGGTTTGCTGAGTAGGCTGCCAAACATTATATCAGGTCCGGTACCTCTCACTGGCGCGCAGGTGCTTCATCCACGAGCTCGTCAGCTCAATGACTCACGGGAGTACTTTAAATAGACAACAGGATGTGGGAGCACACCGCTGACCTCTCAGACAAGGTTCGCCCCTGGCATTCTGGTAAATGCAGTCTCTTGTAGCTCGCTCCGATATTTTCGAGTGTTTCGCCAAGGTTGGCGCAGATAGTGCTGATCTCTAGACACGTGTTTCTGGTTTATTAACCGTCATCAGTAGAGAATACAGTCTTGTATTTTGGGGTTTGCTGAGTAGGCTGCCAAACATTATATCAGGTCCGGTACCTCTCACTGGCGCGCAGGTGCTTCATCCACGAGCTCGTCAGCTCAATGACTCACGGGAGTACTTTAAATAGACAACAGGATGTGGGAGCACACCGCTGACCTCTCAGACAAGGTTCGCCCCTGGCATTCTGGTAAATGCAGTCTCTTGTAGCTCGCTCCGATATTTTCGAGTGTTTCGCCAAGGTTGGCGCAGATAGTGCTGATCTCTAGACACGTGTTTCTGGTTTATTAACCGTCATCAGTAGAGAATACAGTCTTGTATTTTGGGGTTTGCTGAGTAGGCTGCCAAACATTATATCAGGTCCGGTACCTCTCACTGGCGCGCAGGTGCTTCATCCACGAGCTCGTCAGCTCAATGACTCACGGGAGTACTTTAAATAGACAACAGGATGTGGGAGCACACCGCTGACCTCTCAGACAAGGTTCGCCCCTGGCATTCTGGTAAATGCAGTCTCTTGTAGCTCGCTCCGATATTTTCGAGTGTTTCGCCAAGGTTGGCGCAGATAGTGCTGATCTCTAGACACGTGTTTCTGGTTTATTAACCGTCATCAGTAGAGAATACAGTCTTGTATTTTGGGGTTTGCTGAGTAGGCTGCCAAACATTATATCAGGTCCGGTACCTCTCACTGGCGCGCAGGTGCTTCATCCACGAGCTCGTCAGCTCAATGACTCACGGGAGTACTTTAAATAGACAACAGGATGTGGGAGCACACCGCTGACCTCTCAGACAAGGTTCGCCCCTGGCATTCTGGTAAATGCAGTCTCTTGTAGCTCGCTCCGATATTTTCGAGTGTTTCGCCAAGGTTGGCGCAGATAGTGCTGATCTCTAGACACGTGTTTCTGGTTTATTAACCGTCATCAGTAGAGAATACAGTCTTGTATTTTGGGGTTTGCTGAGTAGGCTGCCAAACATTATATCAGGTCCGGTACCTCTCACTGGCGCGCAGGTGCTTCATCCACGAGCTCGTCAGCTCAATGACTCACGGGAGTACTTTAAATAGACAACAGGATGTGGGAGCACACCGCTGACCTCTCAGACAAGGTTCGCCCCTGGCATTCTGGTAAATGCAGTCTCTTGTAGCTCGCTCCGATATTTTCGAGTGTTTCGCCAAGGTTGGCGCAGATAGTGCTGATCTCTAGACACGTGTTTCTGGTTTATTAACCGTCATCAGTAGAGAATACAGTCTTGTATTTTGGGGTTTGCTGAGTAGGCTGCCAAACATTATATCAGGTCCGGTACCTCTCACTGGCGCGCAGGTGCTTCATCCACGAGCTCGTCAGCTCAATGACTCACGGGAGTACTTTAAATAGACAACAGGATGTGGGAGCACACCGCTGACCTCTCAGACAAGGTTCGCCCCTGGCATTCTGGTAAATGCAGTCTCTTGTAGCTCGCTCCGATATTTTCGAGTGTTTCGCCAAGGTTGGCGCAGATAGTGCTGATCTCTAGACACGTGTTTCTGGTTTATTAACCGTCATCAGTAGAGAATACAGTCTTGTATTTTGGGGTTTGCTGAGTAGGCTGCCAAACATTATATCAGGTCCGGTACCTCTCACTGGCGCGCAGGTGCTTCATCCACGAGCTCGTCAGCTCAATGACTCACGGGAGTACTTTAAATAGACAACAGGATGTGGGAGCACACCGCTGACCTCTCAGACAAGGTTCGCCCCTGGCATTCTGGTAAATGCAGTCTCTTGTAGCTCGCTCCGATATTTTCGAGTGTTTCGCCAAGGTTGGCGCAGATAGTGCTGATCTCTAGACACGTGTTTCTGGTTTATTAACCGTCATCAGTAGAGAATACAGTCTTGTATTTTGGGGTTTGCTGAGTAGGCTGCCAAACATTATATCAGGTCCGGTACCTCTCACTGGCGCGCAGGTGCTTCATCCACGAGCTCGTCAGCTCAATGACTCACGGGAGTACTTTAAATAGACAACAGGATGTGGGAGCACACCGCTGACCTCTCAGACAAGGTTCGCCCCTGGCATTCTGGTAAATGCAGTCTCTTGTAGCTCGCTCCGATATTTTCGAGTGTTTCGCCAAGGTTGGCGCAGATAGTGCTGATCTCTAGACACGTGTTTCTGGTTTATTAACCGTCATCAGTAGAGAATACAGTCTTGTATTTTGGGGTTTGCTGAGTAGGCTGCCAAACATTATATCAGGTCCGGTACCTCTCACTGGCGCGCAGGTGCTTCATCCACGAGCTCGTCAGCTCAATGACTCACGGGAGTACTTTAAATAGACAACAGGATGTGGGAGCACACCGCTGACCTCTCAGACAAGGTTCGCCCCTGGCATTCTGGTAAATGCAGTCTCTTGTAGCTCGCTCCGATATTTTCGAGTGTTTCGCCAAGGTTGGCGCAGATAGTGCTGATCTCTAGACACGTGTTTCTGGTTTATTAACCGTCATCAGTAGAGAATACAGTCTTGTATTTTGGGGTTTGCTGAGTAGGCTGCCAAACATTATATCAGGTCCGGTACCTCTCACTGGCGCGCAGGTCCTTCATCCACGAGCTCGTCAGCTCAATGACTCACGGGAGTACTTTAAATAGACAACAGGATGTGGGAGCACACCGCTGACCTCTCAGACAAGGTTCGGCCCTGGCATTCTGGTAAATGCAGTCTCTTGTAGCTCGCTCCGATATTTTCGAGTGTTTCGCCAAGGTTGGCGCAGATAGTGCTGATCTCTAGACACGTGTTTCTGGTTTATTAACCGTCATCAGTAGAGAATACAGTCTTGTATTTTGGGGTTTGCTGAGTAGGCTGCCAAACATTATATCAGGTCCGGTACCTCTCACTGGCGCGCAGGTGCTTCATCCACGAGCTCGTCAGCTCAATGACTCACGGGAGTACTTTAAATAGACAACAGGATGTGGGAGCACACCGCTGACCTCTCAGACAAGGTTCGCCCCTGGCATTCTGGTAAATGCAGTCTCTTGTAGCTCGCTCCGATATTTTCGAGTGTTTCGCCAAGGTTGGCGCAGATAGTGCTGATCTCTAGACACGTGTTTCTGGTTTATTAACCGTCATCAGTAGAGAATACAGTCTTGTATTTTGGGGTTTGCTGAGTAGGCTGCCAAACATTATATCAGGTCCGGTACCTCTCACTGGCGCGCAGGTGCTTCATCCACGAGCTCGTCAGCTCAATGACTCACGGGAGTACTTTAAATAGACAACAGGATGTGGGAGCACACCGCTGACCTCTCAGACAAGGTTCGCCCCTGGCATTCTGGTAAATGCAGTCTCTTGTAGCTCGCTCCGATATTTTCGAGTGTTTCGCCAAGGTTGGCGCAGATAGTGCTGATCTCTAGACACGTGTTTCTGGTTTATTAACCGTCATCAGTAGAGAATACAGTCTTGTATTTTGGGGTTTGCTGAGTAGGCTGCCAAACATTATATCAGGTCCGGTACCTCTCACTGGCGCGCAGGTGCTTCATCCACGAGCTCGTCAGCTCAATGACTCACGGGAGTACTTTAAATAGACAACAGGATGTGGGAGCACACCGCTGACCTCTCAGACAAGGTTCGCCCCTGGCATTCTGGTAAATGCAGTCTCTTGTAGCTCGCTCCGATATTTTCGAGTGTTTCGCCAAGGTTGGCGCAGATAGTGCTGATCTCTAGACACGTGTTTCTGGTTTATTAACCGTCATCAGTAGAGAATACAGTCTTGTATTTTGGGGTTTGCTGAGTAGGCTGCCAAACATTATATCAGGTCCGGTACCTCTCACTGGCGCGCAGGTGCTTCATCCACGAGCTCGTCAGCTCAATGACTCACGGGAGTACTTTAAATAGACAACAGGATGTGGGAGCACACCGCTGACCTCTCAGACAAGGTTCGCCCCTGGCATTCTGGTAAATGCAGTCTCTTGTAGCTCGCTCCGATATTTTCGAGTGTTTCGCCAAGGTTGGCGCAGATAGTGCTGATCTCTAGACACGTGTTTCTGGTTTATTAACCGTCATCAGTAGAGAATACAGTCTTGTATTTTGGGGTTTGCTGAGTAGGCTGCCAAACATTATATCAGGTCCGGTACCTCTCACTGGCGCGCAGGTGCTTCATCCACGAGCTCGTCAGCTCAATGACTCACGGGAGTACTTTAAATAGACAACAGGATGTGGGAGCACACCGCTGACCTCTCAGACAAGGTTCGCCCCTGGCATTCTGGTAAATGCAGTCTCTTGTAGCTCGCTCCGATATTTTCGAGTGTTTCGCCAAGGTTGGCGCAGATAGTGCTGATCTCTAGACACGTGTTTCTGGTTTATTAACCGTCATCAGTAGAGAATACAGTCTTGTATTTTGGGGTTTGCTGAGTAGGCTGCCAAACATTATATCAGGTCCGGTACCTCTCACTGGCGCGCAGGTGCTTCATCCACGAGCTCGTCAGCTCAATGACTCACGGGAGTACTTTAAATAGACAACAGGATGTGGGAGCACACCGCTGACCTCTCAGACAAGGTTCGCCCCTGGCATTCTGGTAAATGCAGTCTCTTGTAGCTCGCTCCGATATTTTCGAGTGTTTCGCCAAGGTTGGCGCAGATAGTGCTGATCTCTAGACACGTGTTTCTGGTTTATTAACCGTCATCAGTAGAGAATACAGTCTTGTATTTTGGGGTTTGCTGAGTAGGCTGCCAAACATTATATCAGGTCCGGTACCTCTCACTGGCGCGCAGGTGCTTCATCCACGAGCTCGTCAGCTCAATGACTCACGGGAGTACTTTAAATAGACAACAGGATGTGGGAGCACACCGCTGACCTCTCAGACAAGGTTCGCCCCTGGCATTCTGGTAAATGCAGTCTCTTGTAGCTCGCTCCGATATTTTCGAGTGTTTCGCCAAGGTTGGCGCAGATAGTGCTGATCTCTAGACACGTGTTTCTGGTTTATTAACCGTCATCAGTAGAGAATACAGTCTTGTATTTTGGGGTTTGCTGAGTAGGCTGCCAAACATTATATCAGGTCCGGTACCTCTCACTGGCGCGCAGGTGCTTCATCCACGAGCTCGTCAGCTCAATGACTCACGGGAGTACTTTAAATAGACAACAGGATGTGGGAGCACACCGCTGACCTCTCAGACAAGGTTCGCCCCTGGCATTCTGGTAAATGCAGTCTCTTGTAGCTCGCTCCGATATTTTCGAGTGTTTCGCCAAGGTTGGCGCAGATAGTGCTGATCTCTAGACACGTGTTTCTGGTTTATTAACCGTCATCAGTAGAGAATACAGTCTTGTATTTTGGGGTTTGCTGAGTAGGCTGCCAAACATTATATCAGGTCCGGTACCTCTCACTGGCGCGCAGGTGCTTCATCCACGAGCTCGTCAGCTCAATGACTCACGGGAGTACTTTAAATAGACAACAGGATGTGGGAGCACACCGCTGACCTCTCAGACAAGGTTCGCCCCTGGCATTCTGGTAAATGCAGTCTCTTGTAGCTCGCTCCGATATTTTCGAGTGTTTCGCCAAGGTTGGCGCAGATAGTGCTGATCTCTAGACACGTGTTTCTGGTTTATTAACCGTCATCAGTAGAGAATACAGTCTTGTATTTTGGGGTTTGCTGAGTAGGCTGCCAAACATTATATCAGGTCCGGTACCTCTCACTGGCGTGCAGGTGCTTCATCCACGAGCTCGTCAGCTCAATGACTCACGGGAGTACTTTAAATAGACAACAGGATGTGGGAGCACACCGCTGACCTCTCAGACAAGGTTCGCCCCTGGCATTCTGGTAAATGCAGTCTCTTGTAGCTCGCTCCGATATTTTCGAGTGTTTCGCCAAGGTTGGCGCAGATAGTGCTGATCTCTAGACACGTGTTTCTGGTTTATTAACCGTCATCAGTAGAGAATACAGTCTTGTATTTTGGGGTTTGCTGAGTAGGCTGCCAAACATTATATCAGGTCCGGTACCTCTCACTGGCGCGCAGGTGCTTCATCCACGAGCTCGTCAGCTCAATGACTCACGGGAGTACTTTAAATAGACAACAGGATGTGGGAGCACACCGCTGACCTCTCAGACAAGGTTCGCCCCTGGCATTCTGGTAAATGCAGTCTCTTGTAGCTCGCTCCGATATTTTCGAGTGTTTCGCCAAGGTTGGCGCAGATAGTGCTGATCTCTAGACACGTGTTTCTGGTTTATTAACCGTCATCAGTAGAGAATACAGTCTTGTATTTTGGGGTTTGCTGAGTAGGCTGCCAAACATTATATCAGGTCCGGTACCTCTCACTGGCGCGCAGGTGCTTCATCCACGAGCTCGTCAGCTCAATGACTCACGGGAGTACTTTAAATAGACAACAGGATGTGGGAGCACACCGCTGACCTCTCAGACAAGGTTCGCCCCTGGCATTCTGGTAAATGCAGTCTCTTGTAGCTCGCTCCGATATTTTCGAGTGTTTCGCCAAGGTTGGCGCAGATAGTGCTGATCTCTAGACACGTGTTTCTGGTTTATTAACCGTCATCAGTAGAGAATACAGTCTTGTATTTTGGGGTTTGCTGAGTAGGCTGCCAAACATTATATCAGGTCCGGTACCTCTCACTGGCGCGCAGGTGCTTCATCCACGAGCTCGTCAGCTCAATGACTCACGGGAGTACTTTAAATAGACAACAGGATGTGGGAGCACACCGCTGACCTCTCAGACAAGGTTCGCCCCTGGCATTCTGGTAAATGCAGTCTCTTGTAGCTCGCTCCGATATTTTCGAGTGTTTCGCCAAGGTTGGCGCAGATAGTGCTGATCTCTAGACACGTGTTTCTGGTTTATTAACCGTCATCAGTAGAGAATACAGTCTTGTATTTTGGGGTTTGCTGAGTAGGCTGCCAAACATTATATCAGGTCCGGTACCTCTCACTGGCGCGCAGGTGCTTCATCCACGAGCTCGTCAGCTCAATGACTCACGGGAGTACTTTAAATAGACAACAGGATGTGGGAGCACACCGCTGACCTCTCAGACAAGGTTCGCCCCTGGCATTCTGGTAAATGCAGTCTCTTGTAGCTCGCTCCGATATTTTCGAGTGTTTCGCCAAGGTTGGCGCAGATAGTGCTGATCTCTAGACACGTGTTTCTGGTTTATTAACCGTCATCAGTAGAGAATACAGTCTTGTATTTTGGGGTTTGCTGAGTAGGCTGCCAAACATTATATCAGGTCCGGTACCTCTCACTGGCGCGCAGGTGCTTCATCCACGAGCTCGTCAGCTCAATGACTCACGGGAGTACTTTAAATAGACAACAGGATGTGGGAGCACACCGCTGACCTCTCAGACAAGGTTCGCCCCTGGCATTCTGGTAAATGCAGTCTCTTGTAGCTCGCTCCGATATTTTCGAGTGTTTCGCCAAGGTTGGCGCAGATAGTGCTGATCTCTAGACACGTGTTTCTGGTTTATTAACCGTCATCAGTAGAGAATACAGTCTTGTATTTTGGGGTTTGCTGAGTAGGCTGCCAAACATTATATCAGGTCCGGTACCTCTCACTGGCGCGCAGGTGCTTCATCCACGAGCTCGTCAGCTCAATGACTCACGGGAGTACTTTAAATAGACAACAGGATGTGGGAGCACACCGCTGACCTCTCAGACAAGGTTCGCCCCTGGCATTCTGGTAAATGCAGTCTCTTGTAGCTCGCTCCGATATTTTCGAGTGTTTCGCCAAGGTTGGCGCAGATAGTGCTGATCTCTAGACACGTGTTTCTGGTTTATTAACCGTCATCAGTAGAGAATACAGTCTTGTATTTTGGGGTTTGCTGAGTAGGCTGCCAAACATTATATCAGGTCCGGTACCTCTCACTGGCGCGCAGGTGCTTCATCCACGAGCTCGTCAGCTCAATGACTCACGGGAGTACTTTAAATAGACAACAGGATGTGGGAGCACACCGCTGACCTCTCAGACAAGGTTCGCCCCTGGCATTCTGGTAAATGCAGTCTCTTGTAGCTCGCTCCGATATTTTCGAGTGTTTCGCCAAGGTTGGCGCAGATAGTGCTGATCTCTAGACACGTGTTTCTGGTTTATTAACCGTCATCAGTAGAGAATACAGTCTTGTATTTTGGGGTTTGCTGAGTAGGCTGCCAAACATTATATCAGGTCCGGTACCTCTCACTGGCGCGCAGGTGCTTCATCCACGAGCTCGTCAGCTCAATGACTCACGGGAGTACTTTAAATAGACAACAGGATGTGGGAGCACACCGCTGACCTCTCAGACAAGGTTCGCCCCTGGCATTCTGGTAAATGCAGTCTCTTGTAGCTCGCTCCGATATTTTCGAGTGTTTCGCCAAGGTTGGCGCAGATAGTGCTGATCTCTAGACACGTGTTTCTGGTTTATTAACCGTCATCAGTAGAGAATACAGTCTTGTATTTTGGGGTTTGCTGAGTAGGCTGCCAAACATTATATCAGGTCCGGTACCTCTCACTGGCGCGCAGGTGCTTCATCCACGAGCTCGTCAGCTCAATGACTCACGGGAGTACTTTAAATAGACAACAGGATGTGGGAGCACACCGCTGACCTCTCAGACAAGGTTCGCCCCTGGCATTCTGGTAAATGCAGTCTCTTGTAGCTCGCTCCGATATTTTCGAGTGTTTCGCCAAGGTTGGCGCAGATAGTGCTGATCTCTAGACACGTGTTTCTGGTTTATTAACCGTCATCAGTAGAGAATACAGTCTTGTATTTTGGGGTTTGCTGAGTAGGCTGCCAAACATTATATCAGGTCCGGTACCTCTCACTGGCGCGCAGGTGCTTCATCCACGAGCTCGTCAGCTCAATGACTCACGGGAGTACTTTAAATAGACAACAGGATGTGGGAGCACACCGCTGACCTCTCAGACAAGGTTCGCCCCTGGCATTCTGGTAAATGCAGTCTCTTGTAGCTCGCTCCGATATTTTCGAGTGTTTCGCCAAGGTTGGCGCAGATAGTGCTGATCTCTAGACACGTGTTTCTGGTTTATTAACCGTCATCAGTAGAGAATACAGTCTTGTATTTTGGGGTTTGCTGAGTAGGCTGCCAAACATTATATCAGGTCCGGTACCTCTCACTGGCGCGCAGGTGCTTCATCCACGAGCTCGTCAGCTCAATGACTCACGGGAGTACTTTAAATAGACAACAGGATGTGGGAGCACACCGCTGACCTCTCAGACAAGGTTCGCCCCTGGCATTCTGGTAAATGCAGTCTCTTGTAGCTCGCTCCGATATTTTCGAGTGTTTCGCCAAGGTTGGCGCAGATAGTGCTGATCTCTAGACACGTGTTTCTGGTTTATTAACCGTCATCAGTAGAGAATACAGTCTTGTATTTTGGGGTTTGCTGAGTAGGCTGCCAAACATTATATCAGGTCCGGTACCTCTCACTGGCGCGCAGGTGCTTCATCCACGAGCTCGTCAGCTCAATGACTCACGGGAGTACTTTAAATAGACAACAGGATGTGGGAGCACACCGCTGACCTCTCAGACAAGGTTCGCCCCTGGCATTCTGGTAAATGCAGTCTCTTGTAGCTCGCTCCGATATTTTCGAGTGTTTCGCCAAGGTTGGCGCAGATAGTGCTGATCTCTAGACACGTGTTTCTGGTTTATTAACCGTCATCAGTAGAGAATACAGTCTTGTATTTTGGGGTTTGCTGAGTAGGCTGCCAAACATTATATCAGGTCCGGTACCTCTCACTGGCGCGCAGGTGCTTCATCCACGAGCTCGTCAGCTCAATGACTCACGGGAGTACTTTAAATAGACAACAGGATGTGGGAGCACACCGCTGACCTCTCAGACAAGGTTCGCCCCTGGCATTCTGGTAAATGCAGTCTCTTGTAGCTCGCTCCGATATTTTCGAGTGTTTCGCCAAGGTTGGCGCAGATAGTGCTGATCTCTAGACACGTGTTTCTGGTTTATTAACCGTCATCAGTAGAGAATACAGTCTTGTATTTTGGGGTTTGCTGAGTAGGCTGCCAAACATTATATCAGGTCCGGTACCTCTCACTGGCGCGCAGGTGCTTCATCCACGAGCTCGTCAGCTCAATGACTCACGGGAGTACTTTAAATAGACAACAGGATGTGGGAGCACACCGCTGACCTCTCAGACAAGGTTCGCCCCTGGCATTCTGGTAAATGCAGTCTCTTGTAGCTCGCTCCGATATTTTCGAGTGTTTCGCCAAGGTTGGCGCAGATAGTGCTGATCTCTAGACACGTGTTTCTGGTTTATTAACCGTCATCAGTAGAGAATACAGTCTTGTATTTTGGGGTTTGCTGAGTAGGCTGCCAAACATTATATCAGGTCCGGTACCTCTCACTGGCGTGCAGGTGCTTCATCCACGAGCTCGTCAGCTCAATGACTCACGGGAGTACTTTAAATAGACAACAGGATGTGGGAGCACACCGCTGACCTCTCAGACAAGGTTCGCCCCTGGCATTCTGGTAAATGCAGTCTCTTGTAGCTCGCTCCGATATTTTCGAGTGTTTCGCCAAGGTTGGCGCAGATAGTGCTGATCTCTAGACACGTGTTTCTGGTTTATTAACCGTCATCAGTAGAGAATACAGTCTTGTATTTTGGGGTTTGCTGAGTAGGCTGCCAAACATTATATCAGGTCCGGTACCTCTCACTGGCGCGCAGGTGCTTCATCCACGAGCTCGTCAGCTCAATGACTCACGGGAGTACTTTAAATAGACAACAGGATGTGGGAGCACACCGCTGACCTCTCAGACAAGGTTCGCCCCTGGCATTCTGGTAAATGCAGTCTCTTGTAGCTCGCTCCGATATTTTCGAGTGTTTCGCCAAGGTTGGCGCAGATAGTGCTGATCTCTAGACACGTGTTTCTGGTTTATTAACCGTCATCAGTAGAGAATACAGTCTTGTATTTTGGGGTTTGCTGAGTAGGCTGCCAAACATTATATCAGGTCCGGTACCTCTCACTGGCGCGCAGGTGCTTCATCCACGAGCTCGTCAGCTCAATGACTCACGGGAGTACTTTAAATAGACAACAGGATGTGGGAGCACACCGCTGACCTCTCAGACAAGGTTCGCCCCTGGCATTCTGGTAAATGCAGTCTCTTGTAGCTCGCTCCGATATTTTCGAGTGTTTCGCCAAGGTTGGCGCAGATAGTGCTGATCTCTAGACACGTGTTTCTGGTTTATTAACCGTCATCAGTAGAGAATACAGTCTTGTATTTTGGGGTTTGCTGAGTAGGCTGCCAAACATTATATCAGGTCCGGTACCTCTCACTGGCGCGCAGGTGCTTCATCCACGAGCTCGTCAGCTCAATGACTCACGGGAGTACTTTAAATAGACAACAGGATGTGGGAGCACACCGCTGACCTCTCAGACAAGGTTCGCCCCTGGCATTCTGGTAAATGCAGTCTCTTGTAGCTCGCTCCGATATTTTCGAGTGTTTCGCCAAGGTTGGCGCAGATAGTGCTGATCTCTAGACACGTGTTTCTGGTTTATTAACCGTCATCAGTAGAGAATACAGTCTTGTATTTTGGGGTTTGCTGAGTAGGCTGCCAAACATTATATCAGGTCCGGTACCTCTCACTGGCGCGCAGGTGCTTCATCCACGAGCTCGTCAGCTCAATGACTCACGGGAGTACTTTAAATAGACAACAGGATGTGGGAGCACACCGCTGACCTCTCAGACAAGGTTCGCCCCTGGCATTCTGGTAAATGCAGTCTCTTGTAGCTCGCTCCGATATTTTCGAGTGTTTCGCCAAGGTTGGCGCAGATAGTGCTGATCTCTAGACACGTGTTTCTGGTTTATTAACCGTCATCAGTAGAGAATACAGTCTTGTATTTTGGGGTTTGCTGAGTAGGCTGCCAAACATTATATCAGGTCCGGTACCTCTCACTGGCGCGCAGGTGCTTCATCCACGAGCTCGTCAGCTCAATGACTCACGGGAGTACTTTAAATAGACAACAGGATGTGGGAGCACACCGCTGACCTCTCAGACAAGGTTCGCCCCTGGCATTCTGGTAAATGCAGTCTCTTGTAGCTCGCTCCGATATTTTCGAGTGTTTCGCCAAGGTTGGCGCAGATAGTGCTGATCTCTAGACACGTGTTTCTGGTTTATTAACCGTCATCAGTAGAGAATACAGTCTTGTATTTTGGGGTTTGCTGAGTAGGCTGCCAAACATTATATCAGGTCCGGTACCTCTCACTGGCGCGCAGGTGCTTCATCCACGAGCTCGTCAGCTCAATGACTCACGGGAGTACTTTAAATAGACAACAGGATGTGGGAGCACACCGCTGACCTCTCAGACAAGGTTCGCCCCTGGCATTCTGGTAAATGCAGTCTCTTGTAGCTCGCTCCGATATTTTCGAGTGTTTCGCCAAGGTTGGCGCAGATAGTGCTGATCTCTAGACACGTGTTTCTGGTTTATTAACCGTCATCAGTAGAGAATACAGTCTTGTATTTTGGGGTTTGCTGAGTAGGCTGCCAAACATTATATCAGGTCCGGTACCTCTCACTGGCGCGCAGGTGCTTCATCCACGAGCTCGTCAGCTCAATGACTCACGGGAGTACTTTAAATAGACAACAGGATGTGGGAGCACACCGCTGACCTCTCAGACAAGGTTCGCCCCTGGCATTCTGGTAAATGCAGTCTCTTGTAGCTCGCTCCGATATTTTCGAGTGTTTCGCCAAGGTTGGCGCAGATAGTGCTGATCTCTAGACACGTGTTTCTGGTTTATTAACCGTCATCAGTAGAGAATACAGTCTTGTATTTTGGGGTTTGCTGAGTAGGCTGCCAAACATTATATCAGGTCCGGTACCTCTCACTGGCGCGCAGGTGCTTCATCCACGAGCTCGTCAGCTCAATGACTCACGGGAGTACTTTAAATAGACAACAGGATGTGGGAGCACACCGCTGACCTCTCAGACAAGGTTCGCCCCTGGCATTCTGGTAAATGCAGTCTCTTGTAGCTCGCTCCGATATTTTCGAGTGTTTCGCCAAGGTTGGCGCAGATAGTGCTGATCTCTAGACACGTGTTTCTGGTTTATTAACCGTCATCAGTAGAGAATACAGTCTTGTATTTTGGGGTTTGCTGAGTAGGCTGCCAAACATTATATCAGGTCCGGTACCTCTCACTGGCGCGCAGGTGCTTCATCCACGAGCTCGTCAGCTCAATGACTCACGGGAGTACTTTAAATAGACAACAGGATGTGGGAGCACACCGCTGACCTCTCAGACAAGGTTCGCCCCTGGCATTCTGGTAAATGCAGTCTCTTGTAGCTCGCTCCGATATTTTCGAGTGTTTCGCCAAGGTTGGCGCAGATAGTGCTGATCTCTAGACACGTGTTTCTGGTTTATTAACCGTCATCAGTAGAGAATACAGTCTTGTATTTTGGGGTTTGCTGAGTAGGCTGCCAAACATTATATCAGGTCCGGTACCTCTCACTGGCGCGCAGGTGCTTCATCCACGAGCTCGTCAGCTCAATGACTCACGGGAGTACTTTAAATAGACAACAGGATGTGGGAGCACACCGCTGACCTCTCAGACAAGGTTCGCCCCTGGCATTCTGGTAAATGCAGTCTCTTGTAGCTCGCTCCGATATTTTCGAGTGTTTCGCCAAGGTTGGCGCAGATAGTGCTGATCTCTAGACACGTGTTTCTGGTTTATTAACCGTCATCAGTAGAGAATACAGTCTTGTATTTTGGGGTTTGCTGAGTAGGCTGCCAAACATTATATCAGGTCCGGTACCTCTCACTGGCGCGCAGGTGCTTCATCCACGAGCTCGTCAGCTCAATGACTCACGGGAGTACTTTAAATAGACAACAGGATGTGGGAGCACACCGCTGACCTCTCAGACAAGGTTCGCCCCTGGCATTCTGGTAAATGCAGTCTCTTGTAGCTCGCTCCGATATTTTCGAGTGTTTCGCCAAGGTTGGCGCAGATAGTGCTGATCTCTAGACACGTGTTTCTGGTTTATTAACCGTCATCAGTAGAGAATACAGTCTTGTATTTTGGGGTTTGCTGAGTAGGCTGCCAAACATTATATCAGGTCCGGTACCTCTCACTGGCGCGCAGGTGCTTCATCCACGAGCTCGTCAGCTCAATGACTCACGGGAGTACTTTAAATAGACAACAGGATGTGGGAGCACACCGCTGACCTCTCAGACAAGGTTCGCCCCTGGCATTCTGGTAAATGCAGTCTCTTGTAGCTCGCTCCGATATTTTCGAGTGTTTCGCCAAGGTTGGCGCAGATAGTGCTGATCTCTAGACACGTGTTTCTGGTTTATTAACCGTCATCAGTAGAGAATACAGTCTTGTATTTTGGGGTTTGCTGAGTAGGCTGCCAAACATTATATCAGGTCCGGTACCTCTCACTGGCGCGCAGGTGCTTCATCCACGAGCTCGTCAGCTCAATGACTCACGGGAGTACTTTAAATAGACAACAGGATGTGGGAGCACACCGCTGACCTCTCAGACAAGGTTCGCCCCTGGCATTCTGGTAAATGCAGTCTCTTGTAGCTCGCTCCGATATTTTCGAGTGTTTCGCCAAGGTTGGCGCAGATAGTGCTGATCTCTAGACACGTGTTTCTGGTTTATTAACCGTCATCAGTAGAGAATACAGTCTTGTATTTTGGGGTTTGCTGAGTAGGCTGCCAAACATTATATCAGGTCCGGTACCTCTCACTGGCGCGCAGGTGCTTCATCCACGAGCTCGTCAGCTCAATGACTCACGGGAGTACTTTAAATAGACAACAGGATGTGGGAGCACACCGCTGACCTCTCAGACAAGGTTCGCCCCTGGCATTCTGGTAAATGCAGTCTCTTGTAGCTCGCTCCGATATTTTCGAGTGTTTCGCCAAGGTTGGCGCAGATAGTGCTGATCTCTAGACACGTGTTTCTGGTTTATTAACCGTCATCAGTAGAGAATACAGTCTTGTATTTTGGGGTTTGCTGAGTAGGCTGCCAAACATTATATCAGGTCCGGTACCTCTCACTGGCGCGCAGGTGCTTCATCCACGAGCTCGTCAGCTCAATGACTCACGGGAGTACTTTAAATAGACAACAGGATGTGGGAGCACACCGCTGACCTCTCAGACAAGGTTCGCCCCTGGCATTCTGGTAAATGCAGTCTCTTGTAGCTCGCTCCGATATTTTCGAGTGTTTCGCCAAGGTTGGCGCAGATAGTGCTGATCTCTAGACACGTGTTTCTGGTTTATTAACCGTCATCAGTAGAGAATACAGTCTTGTATTTTGGGGTTTGCTGAGTAGGCTGCCAAACATTATATCAGGTCCGGTACCTCTCACTGGCGCGCAGGTGCTTCATCCACGAGCTCGTCAGCTCAATGACTCACGGGAGTACTTTAAATAGACACACAGGATGTGGGAGCACACCGCTGACCTCTCAGACAAGGTTCGCCCCTGGCATTCTGGTAAATGCAGTCTCTTGTAGCTCGCTCCGATATTTTCGAGTGTTTCGCCAAGGTTGGCGCAGATAGTGCTGATCTCTAGACACGTGTTTCTGGTTTATTAACCGTCATCAGTAGAGAATACAGTCTTGTATTTTGGGGTTTGCTGAGTAGGCTGCCAAACATTATATCAGGTCCGGTACCTCTCACTGGCGCGCAGGTGCTTCATCCACGAGCTCGTCAGCTCAATGACTCACGGGAGTACTTTAAATAGACAACAGGATGTGGGAGCACACCGCTGACCTCTCAGACAAGGTTCGCCCCTGGCATTCTGGTAAATGCAGTCTCTTGTAGCTCGCTCCGATATTTTCGAGTGTTTCGCCAAGGTTGGCGCAGATAGTGCTGATCTCTAGACACGTGTTTCTGGTTTATTAACCGTCATCAGTAGAGAATACAGTCTTGTATTTTGGGGTTTGCTGAGTAGGCTGCCAAACATTATATCAGGTCCGGTACCTCTCACTGGCGCGCAGGTGCTTCATCCACGAGCTCGTCAGCTCAATGACTCACGGGAGTACTTTAAATAGACAACAGGATGTGGGAGCACACCGCTGACCTCTCAGACAAGGTTCGCCCCTGGCATTCTGGTAAATGCAGTCTCTTGTCGCTCGCTCCGATATTTTCGAGTGTTTCGCCAAGGTTGGCGCAGGTAGTGCTGATCTCTAGACACGTGTTTCTGGTTTATTAACCGTCATCAGTAGAGAACACAGTCTTGTATTTTGGGGTTTGCTGAGTAGGCTGCCAAACATTATATCAGGTCCGGTACCTCTCACTGGCGCGCAGGTGCTTCATCCACGAGCTCGTCAGCTCAATGACTCACGGGAGTACTTTAAATAGACAACAGGATGTGGGAGCACACCGCTGACCTCTCAGACAAGGTTCGCCCCTGGCATTCTGGTAAATGCAGTCTCTTGTAGCTCGCTCCGATATTTTCGAGTGTTTCGCCAAGGTTGGCGCAGATAGTGCTGATCTCTAGACACGTGTTTCTGGTTTATTAACCGTCATCAGTAGAGAATACAGTCTTGTATTTTGGGGTTTGCTGAGTAGGCTGCCAAACATTATATCAGGTCCGGTACCTCTCACTGGCGCGCAGGTGCTTCATCCACGAGCTCGTCAGCTCAATGACTCACGGGAGTACTTTAAATAGACAACAGGATGTGGGAGCACACCGCTGACCTCTCAGACAAGGTTCGCCCCTGGCATTCTGGTAAATGCAGTCTCTTGTAGCTCGCTCCGATATTTTCGAGTGTTTCGCCAAGGTTGGCGCAGATAGTGCTGATCTCTAGACACGTGTTTCTGGTTTATTAACCGTCATCAGTAGAGAATACAGTCTTGTATTTTGGGGTTTGCTGAGTAGGCTGCCAAACATTATATCAGGTCCGGTACCTCTCACTGGCGCGCAGGTGCTTCATCCACGAGCTCGTCAGCTCAATGACTCACGGGAGTACTTTAAATAGACAACAGGATGTGGGAGCACACCGCTGACCTCTCAGACAAGGTTCGCCCCTGGCATTCTGGTAAATGCAGTCTCTTGTAGCTCGCTCCGATATTTTCGAGTGTTTCGCCAAGGTTGGCGCAGATAGTGCTGATCTCTAGACACGTGTTTCTGGTTTATTAACCGTCATCAGTAGAGAATACAGTCTTGTATTTTGGGGTTTGCTGAGTAGGCTGCCAAACATTATATCAGGTCCGGTACCTCTCACTGGCGCGCAGGTGCTTCATCCACGAGCTCGTCAGCTCAATGACTCACGGGAGTACTTTAAATAGACAACAGGATGTGGGAGCACACCGCTGACCTCTCAGACAAGGTTCGCCCCTGGCATTCTGGTAAATGCAGTCTCTTGTAGCTCGCTCCGATATTTTCGAGTGTTTCGCCAAGGTTGGCGCAGATAGTGCTGATCTCTAGACACGTGTTTCTGGTTTATTAACCGTCATCAGTAGAGAATACAGTCTTGTATTTTGGGGTTTGCTGAGTAGGCTGCCAAACATTATATCAGGTCCGGTACCTCTCACTGGCGCGCAGGTGCTTCATCCACGAGCTCGTCAGCTCAATGACTCACGGGAGTACTTTAAATAGACACACAGTCTGTGGGAGCACACCGCTGACCTCTCAGACAAGGTTCGACCCTGGCATTCTGGTAAATGCAGTCTCTTATAGCTCGCTCCGATATTTTCGAGTGTTTCGCCAAGGTTGGCGCAGATAGTGCTGATCTCTAGACACGTGTTTCTGGTTTATTAACCGTCATCAGTAGAGAATACAGTCTTGTATTTTGGGGTTTGCTGAGTAGGCTGCCAAACATTATATCAGGTCCGGTACCTCTCACTGGCGTGCAGGTGCTTCATCCACGAGCTCGTCAGCTCAATGACTCACGGGAGTACTTTAAATAGACAACAGGATGTGGGAGCACACCGCTGACCTCTCAGACAAGGTTCGCCCCTGGCATTCTGGTAAATGCAGTCTCTTGTAGCTCGCTCCGATATTTTCGAGTGTTTCGCCAAGGTTGGCGCAGATAGTGCTGATCTCTAGACACGTGTTTCTGGTTTATTAACCGTCATCAGTAGAGAATACAGTCTTGTATTTTGGGGTTTGCTGAGTAGGCTGCCAAACATTATATCAGGTCCGATACCTCTCACTGGCGCGCAGGTGCTTCATCCACGAGCTCGTCAGATCAATGACTCACGGGAGTACTTTAAATAGACAACAGGATGTGGGAGCACACCGCTGACCTCTCAGACAAGGTTCGCCCCTGGCATTCTGGTAAATGCAGTCTCTTGTAGCTCGCTCCGATATTTTCGAGTGTTTCGCCAAGGTTGGCGCAGATAGTGCTGATCTCTAGACACGTGTTTCTGGTTTATTAACCGTCATCAGTAGAGAATACAGTCTTGTATTTTGGGGTTTGCTGAGTAGGCTGCCAAACATTATATCAGGTCCGGTACCTCTCACTGGCGCGCAGGTGCTTCATCCACGAGCTCGTCAGCTCAATGACTCACGGGAGTACTTTAAATAGACAACAGGATGTGGGAGCACACCGCTGACCTCTCAGACAAGGTTCGCCCCTGGCATTCTGGTAAATGCAGTCTCTTGTAGCTCGCTCCGATATTTTCGAGTGTTTCGCCAAGGTTGGCGCAGATAGTGCTGATCTCTAGACACGTGTTTCTGGTTTATTAACCGTCATCAGTAGAGAATACAGTCTTGTATTTTGGGGTTTGCTGAGTAGGCTGCCAAACATTATATCAGGTCCGGTACCTCTCACTGGCGCGCAGGTGCTTCATCCACGAGCTCGTCAGCTCAATGACTCACGGGAGTACTTTAAATAGACAACAGGATGTGGGAGCACACCGCTGACCTCTCAGACAAGGTTCGCCCCTGGCATTCTGGTAAATGCAGTCTCTTGTAGCTCGCTCCGATATTTTCGAGTGTTTCGCCAAGGTTGGCGCAGATAGTGCTGATCTCTAGACACGTGTTTCTGGTTTATTAACCGTCATCAGTAGAGAATACAGTCTTGTATTTTGGGGTTTGCTGAGTAGGCTGCCAAACATTATATCAGGTCCGGTACCTCTCACTGGCGCGCAGGTGCTTCATCCACGAGCTCGTCAGCTCAATGACTCACGGGAGTACTTTAAATAGACAACAGGATGTGGGAGCACACCGCTGACCTCTCAGACAAGGTTCGCCCCTGGCATTCTGGTAAATGCAGTCTCTTGTAGCTCGCTCCGATATTTTCGAGTGTTTCGCCAAGGTTGGCGCAGATAGTGCTGATCTCTAGACACGTGTTTCTGGTTTATTAACCGTCATCAGTAGAGAATACAGTCTTGTATTTTGGGGTTTGCTGAGTAGGCTGCCAAACATTATATCAGGTCCGGTACCTCTCACTGGCGCGCAGGTGCTTCATCCACGAGCTCGTCAGCTCAATGACTCACGGGAGTACTTTAAATAGACAACAGGATGTGGGAGCACACCGCTGACCTCTCAGACAAGGTTCGCCCCTGGCATTCTGGTAAATGCAGTCTCTTGTAGCTCGCTCCGATATTTTCGAGTGTTTCGCCAAGGTTGGCGCAGATAGTGCTGATCTCTAGACACGTGTTTCTGGTTTATTAACCGTCATCAGTAGAGAATACAGTCTTGTATTTTGGGGTTTGCTGAGTAGGCTGCCAAACATTATATCAGGTCCGGTACCTCTCACTGGCGCGCAGGTGCTTCATCCACGAGCTCGTCAGCTCAATGACTCACGGGAGTACTTTAAATAGACAACAGGATGTGGGAGCACACCGCTGACCTCTCAGACAAGGTTCGCCCCTGGCATTCTGGTAAATGCAGTCTCTTGTAGCTCGCTCCGATATTTTCGAGTGTTTCGCCAAGGTTGGCGCAGATAGTGCTGATCTCTAGACACGTGTTTCTGGTTTATTAACCGTCATCAGTAGAGAATACAGTCTTGTATTTTGGGGTTTGCTGAGTAGGCTGCCAAACATTATATCAGGTCCGGTACCTCTCACTGGCGCGCAGGTGCTTCATCCACGAGCTCGTCAGCTCAATGACTCACGGGAGTACTTTAAATAGACAACAGGATGTGGGAGCACACCGCTGACCTCTCAGACAAGGTTCGCTCCTGGCATTCTGGTAAATGCAGTCTCTTATAGCTCACTGCGATATTTTCGAGTGTTTCGCCAAGGTTGGCGCAGATAGTGCTGATCTCTAGACACGTGTTTCTGGTTTATTAACCGTCATCAGTAGAGAATACAGTCTTGTATTTTGGGGTTTGCTGAGTAGGCTGCCAAACATTATATCAGGTCCGGTACCTCTCACTGGCGTGCAGGTGCTTCATCCACGAGCTCGTCAGCTCAATGACTCACGGGAGTACTTTAAATAGACAACAGGATGTGGGAGCACACCGCTGACCTCTCAGACAAGGTTCGCCCCTGGCATTCTGGTAAATGCAGTCTCTTGTAGCTCGCTCCGATATTTTCGAGTGTTTCGCCAAGGTTGGCGCAGATAGTGCTGATCTCTAGACACGTGTTTCTGGTTTATTAACCGTCATCAGTAGAGAATACAGTCTTGTATTTTGGGGTTTGCTGAGTAGGCTGCCAAACATTATATCAGGTCCGATACCTCTCACTGGCGCGCAGGTGCTTCATCCACGAGCTCGTCAGATCAATGACTCACGGGAGTACTTTAAATAGACAACAGGATGTGGGAGCACACCGCTGACCTCTCAGACAAGGTTCGCCCCTGGCATTCTGGTAAATGCAGTCTCTTGTAGCTCGCTCCGATATTTTCGAGTGTTTCGCCAAGGTTGGCGCAGATAGTGCTGATCTCTAGACACGTGTTTCTGGTTTATTAACCGTCATCAGTAGAGAATACAGTCTTGTATTTTGGGGTTTGCTGAGTAGGCTGCCAAACATTATATCAGGTCCGGTACCTCTCACTGGCGCGCAGGTGCTTCATCCACGAGCTCGTCAGCTCAATGACTCACGGGAGTACTTTAAATAGACAACAGGATGTGGGAGCACACCGCTGACCTCTCAGACAAGGTTCGCCCCTGGCATTCTGGTAAATGCAGTCTCTTGTAGCTCGCTCCGATATTTTCGAGTGTTTCGCCAAGGTTGGCGCAGATAGTGCTGATCTCTAGACACGTGTTTCTGAATTATTAACCGTCATCAGTAGAGAATACAGTCTTGTATTTTGGGGTTTGCTGAGTTGGCTGCCAAACATTATATCAGGTCCGGTAACTCTCACTGGCGCGCAGGTGCTTCATCCACGAGCTCCTCAGCTCAATGACTCACGGGAGTACTTTAAATAGACAACAGGATGTGGGAGCACACCGCTGACCTCTCAGACAAGGTTCGCCCCTGGCATTCTGGTAAATGCAGTCTCTTGTAGCTCGCTCCGATATTTTCGAGTGTTTCGCCAAGGTTGGCGCAGATAGTGCTGATCTCTAGACACGTGTTTCTGGTTTATTAACCGTCATCAGTAGAGAATACAGTCTTGTATTTTGGGGTTTGCTGAGTAGGCTGCCAAACATTATATCAGGTCCGGTACCTCTCACTGGCGCGCAGGTGCTTCATCCACGAGCTCGTCAGCTCAATGACTCACGGGAGTACTTTAAATAGACAACAGGATGTGGGAGCACACCGCTGACCTCTCAGACAAGGTTCGCCCCTGGCATTCTGGTAAATGCAGTCTCTTGTAGCTCGCTCCGATATTTTCGAGTGTTTCGCCAAGGTTGGCGCAGATAGTGCTGATCTCTAGACACGTGTTTCTGGTTTATTAACCGTCATCAGTAGAGAATACAGTCTTGTATTTTGGGGTTTGCTGAGTAGGCTGCCAAACATTATATCAGGTCCGGTACCTCTCACTGGCGCGCAGGTGCTTCATCCACGAGCTCGTCAGCTCAATGACTCACGGGAGTACTTTAAATAGACAACAGGATGTGGGAGCACACCGCTGACCTCTCAGACAAGGTTCGCCCCTGGCATTCTGGTAAATGCAGTCTCTTGTAGCTCGCTCCGATATTTTCGAGTGTTTCGCCAAGGTTGGCGCAGATAGTGCTGAT
>CAWUFW010028011.1:0-23865 GCA_963921515.1 Calotriton arnoldi
GCTTTCCATCGTACTGCGCGGGTCGTACGGCGGCGAGACGTGTCGGTCAGTACTTTATCCCGGGACGTGTCGGTCGGTTCACTTTACAAACGGAATCGGAATCGACCCCTTAATGTTCTCTCAGCTTTAAAGCATTGCAAAATTGCTTACTCCTAATTGTCCTACTTAACTTTCCAATAAGGCCCTAGAATATGGTACAGGAAATATACAAGTGGAATGTAAAAGTTAAATGTTACATGTGGACACTAGCACATGTTGTGCCATCCACTAGGCTGAGAAAGAAAACATGGCTTCAGGTCTGCCTGTGTAGTCTGTGTCTTGTAGATTTAAAACATACCACCAACTGTTTTAAAATAACCAAATTTGATAGGAATTAACACTTTCCTTTTAATATTAAAAAATCACATTTAATTAAGACTCCTACCCCAAATAATAATCCACTTTATTTGATCAGCCAATTATTTTACTACTTATTTTGTCACAAAAATCTTTGTCTTTTTAGTTTCTAGTTGAAAGACTGAAAGCAAAAAATATGATTCTGTGACAGTTATCAACATGCAATTTATACCTCCCATCACAATTCAAAGACCACATAGAGGAAATAAGGTACAAGAAAATACTAAGATTCACTCAACAGTGCAAAATGTCCAATTTCATAGACTGAGTAAAACTAATTTTGACTTACTTTTGATGTCTAGAAAAGAAATAAGAAAGAAATGTAAACAATTAGATATAGATTAGCATCAGGAAAACTCAACAAAAAATAGCACTTGACAAAACGCAGAATTACTCATGTCATGCATATGTTAACAAAGATATTGAAATACCAATCTCATTTAGAAACCTACTAGGATTCACTCAACAGTCCAAAAAGTACGATTCCAGACACTGAATATAAAATTAGACTTGATGATGACTTAATCAGAGATAAGAAACTGATGTTAGCAATTGCAAGGGGAGTAACAAAAATCACGCCTCTTTTTGAAACCTGTCCATGAGTGTCCACTCTATTTAATTGATTCATAATGCTTCTGTCAGCAAACACCTTCATTTAAATGGAGAGGAAATAGAAAAGGATTTAACTCAAATGGGTGCTCACTGGCAGACAGGCAGTGACAAGCTTTTTTGACTGCACTCATCTATACTGATGTGCTCCTATTTATTTAATTTTAGGAATTCTTCTAAGAGGCACATCAAGAGTTTTGGTTTGGTGATGCTTGACTTAGTTTTACAAAATAAAACATATAGAATAAGGTAAGATAATTGCTTTGAGAAGTTTTCCTAAGATTTGGATGTTGATCATATTCCGGTAGTCAAAGTGTAAATAGTAGCCGCACCAGAGATGGATTGCTTCAGGACAGTTCTATCAAACTGTGTTACATATATTTCTATTCTGGGGCGTTCTCGCTTTTGGAGAATTCAACACAGGGCAAACAGAAGACCTTGGGAAAAATCTAATGACATTCCACTTATGATGTGTGAGAATCTACAGTCAGAGCACCATTTCAGTCCTACTACTGGGAATATTTGTTCATTAAAAAAGCAAACAGAAAAAATACTAGTCTAGAAGCATAATTCTCAAACTGTAATTTTTCATTTTTTTCTATGAATTGTGTCATATACTTTCAACCCAATATTCTGATTTAAAAGAACGCAAACATACAAGTGAAATGGTGGGGAGTTATTAATTTACATAGCGATAAGAAAGAAATATGTCAGATTTCTATTTTATTGCTTCTATTTTGAAGTCACATTTACAATCCATGCTTTGAATATGGTCATTTTTACAACAAAATGAAAAATTCAAATATGATGGCACATGTAACTAAAGAATTCTTTTCTGTTTGATTTATCAAGATTATTTGTAATATGTGGACTTTCATAAAAGCTTGTGAGAGGTGGGACTTGTTGATAACTATCGGCATAAATTGTGCCAAAATATATTTGAATGTGAATAGGCATCTCATTTTTTATGTTTCTATGTTCCTGAAGCATATATTAAGCTTCTCATTTTTACAAAATAATATTTTCTGAGAGCTTCTAATTACAATATAATTCAATGCGCAAGTAATAAAAATGTAAGTGACACCTAAAGATTAGATGAATTAAATAAGAAAAACAAATTATTCAATTAGGTACAGCATAAAACTGCTTCTTACCTCATACATGGGCTAAAGGATAATGAGAAGAAAAGCAGTAAATTAAACAAATGCACTCTAAAGAAAGACATGAACTATTCAAAATCTTTACTGGGACAAATAAATGAACTGCTAAATATTGAGTGAGATGTAAATTCCTAAGAAATTGGACCACTCACTTCTTTAGTACAAATTCACATGAGGCTCCAATCAGATTCATCATCACAATTTAAAATCAAAGCTTGCCTTTTAATCAGAGAATTGTGAGAAAGTTCCTCTTATTGCTTGGTCACCCCCTTTTCTATGCTGACTGCAATCACAGGTTTTGCACCTCTGCAGACTGGGGCACTGCTGCCCATGCCCTACTTAATGTTCTCTCAGCTTTAAAGCATTGCAAAATTGCTTACTCCTAATTGTCCTACTTAACTTTCCAATAAGGCCCTAGAATATGGTACAGGAAATATACAAGTGGAATGTAAAAGTTAAATGTTATCTGTTGACACTAGCACATGTTGTGCCATCCACTAGGCTGAGAAAGAAAACATGGCTTCAGGTCTGCCTGTGTAGTCTGTGTCCTATAGATTTAAAACTTACCACCAACTGTTTTAAAATAACCAAATTTGATAGGAATTAAAATTTCCTTTTAATATTAAAAAAAATCACATTTAATTAAGACTCCTACCCCAAATAATAATCCACTTTATTTGATCAGCCAATTGTTTTACTACTTAATTTGCCACAAAAATCTTTGTCTTTTTAGTTTCTAGTTGAAAGACTGAAAGCAAAAAATATGATTCTGTGACAGTTATCAACATGCAATTTATACCTCCCATCACAATTCAAAGACCACATAGAGGAAATGAGGTACAAGAAAAATACTAAGATTCACTCAACAGTGCAAAATGTCCAATTTCATAGACTGAGTAAAACTAATTTTGACTTACTTTTGATGTCTAGAAAAGAAATAAGAAAGAAATGTAAACAATTAGATATAGATTAGCATCAGGAAAATTCAACAAAAAATAGCACTTTACAAAATGCAGTATTACTCATGTCATGCATATGTTAACAACGATATTGAAATACCAATCTCATTTAGAAACCTACTAGGATTCACTCAAAATGTACGATTCCAGACACTGAATATAAAATTTGACTTGATGATGACTGAATGAGAGATAAGAATCTGATGTAAGCAATTGCAAGGGGAGTAACAATAATCACGCCTCTTTTCGAAACCTGTCCATGAGTGTCCGCTATATTTTAATTGATTCATAATGCTTCTGTCAGCAAACACCTTCATTTAAATGGAGAGGAAATAGAAAAGGATTTAACTCAAATGGGTGCTCACTGGCAGACAGGCAGTGACAAGCTTTTTGACTGCACTCATCTATACTGATGTGCTCCTATTTATTTAATTTTAGGCATTCTTCTAAGAGGCACATCAAGAGTTTTGGTTTGGTGATGCTTGACTTAGTTTTACAAAATAAAACATATAGAATAAAGTAAGATAATTGCTTTGAGAAGTTTTCCTAAGATTTGGGTGTTGATCATTTTTGGGTAGTCAAAGTGTAAATAGTAGTGCACCAGAGATGGATTGCTTCAGGACAGTTCTATCGAACTGTGTTACATATATTTAGAGCACATTTATGTGTTTCAAAACCCATAGACCACTAAAAACTGATAGCGGATCAAATAGGTAAAAAGGAGTGTAGTGGTGTGTGGCTTAGTATTTGTATTCTATCAATGAGTTGTAGAAATAACAAAAGACAGCACCAAGGTAATTTGTATCTTTAAAGATTTGCCACGCTTATAGCAAACATGTCTATAAGTGCTGAGGAAGGGTAATCTCCATGGAAAATACTGTTCTATATTGTATGTGAAATGCCCTTACATTCATAAAGCCAATTTTATGTTGTGTAAGAGTATAATTAACCAGCACACTCATTTGGCTGATTGGAAATATACAAATGGTTCACAGCATGTAAATGAGAGTTCAAAACAAATAGGGAGTAAATGAAAGGTACCATTGAATTTGAGACTTTCCTAATAATGCATAAAGTGCAATAGAAATTCTGAACAAAAAAATATGCTTTTACTTTGTTAGAATAGAGGTAGAGAGATAAATAAACAATGTCATTTTTTAGATAAACAGAAATTAGAAATGTAATCAAGAAGAAAGTATCAATGTAGAAAATTCAGAGCATTGGCCCCTATTTCATGAGATAAATCAGGGAATGTGTTTAAATTCATGCGCAAATACATTGATGGTAATTGCATCAACTGTTGTAGATTTATGCTCCAAGAGTTTGGAACGAACAATTTGCGGTAGTTAATTCCCACTCAAGTGGAGTAAAGTCATTGTTCAAAAGCATGGCTTTCTTTGAATGTTTGGAATCACCCTCAAGCATGTATGTTTGTGAACATTCTCTCGCTGATGTTTTGCTACTCCAAAAATAATTGAAATTTTATTTCTATTTCCATAGGATAGAAGATCACCACTAGATTTTGTGGGCCTGAGGGGGAAGGACTTTCTCCACTGGGAAAATATTTTCTTGGCAATAATACAAATTGCGCATTTACACATGAGGATTCATTCTATTCTGGGGCGTTCTCGCTTTTGGAGAATTCAACACAGGGCAAACAGAAGACCTTGGGAAAAATCTAATGACATTCCACATATGATGTGTGAGAATCTACAGTCAGAGCACCATTTCAGTCCTACTACTGGGAATATTTGTTCATTAAAAAAGCAAACAGAAAAAATACTAGTCTAGAAGCATAATTCTCAAACTGTAATTTTTCATTTTTTTCTATGAATTGTGTCATATACTTTCAACCCAATATTCTGATTTAAAAGAACGCAAACATACAAGTGAAATGGTGGGGAGTTATTAATTTACATAGCGATAAGAAAGAAATATGTCAGATTTCTATTTTATTGCTTCTATTTTGAAGTCACATTTACAATCCATGCTTTGAATATGGTCATTTTTACAACAAAATGAAAAATTCAAATATGATGGCACATGTAACTAAAGAATTCTTTTCTGTTTGATTTATCAAGATTATTTGTAATATGTGGACTTTCATAAAAGCTTGTGAGAGGTGGGACTTGTTGATAACTATCGGCATAAATTGTGCCAAAATATATTTGAATGTGAATAGGCATCTCATTTTTTATGTTTCTATGTTCCTGAAGCATATATTAAGCTTCTCATTTTTACAAAATAATATTTTCTGAGAGCTTCTAATTACAATATAATTCAATGCGCAAGTAATAAAAATGTAAGTGACACCTAAAGATTAGATGAATTAAATAAGAAAAACAAATTATTCAATTAGGTACAGCATAAAACTTCTTCTTACCTCATACATGGGCTAAAGGATAATGAGAAGAAAAGCAGTAAATTAAACAAATGCATTCTAAAGAAAGACATGAACTATTCAAAATCTTTACCGGGACAAATAAATGAACTGCTAAATATTGAGTGAGATGTAAATTCCTAAGAAATTGGACCACTCACTTCTTTAGTACAAATTCACATGAGGCTCCAATCAGATTCATCATCACAATTTAAAATCAAAGCTTGCCTTTTAATCAGAGAATTGTGAGAAAGTTCCTCTTATTGCTTGGTCACCCCCTTTTCTATGCTGACTGCAATCACAGGTTTTGCACCTCTGCAGACTGGGGCACTGCTGCCCATGCCCTACTTAATGTTCTCTCAACTTTAAAGCATTGCAAAATTGCTTACTCCTAATTATCTCACTTAACTTTCCAATAAGGCCCTAGAATATGGTGCAGGAAATATACAAGTGGAATGTAAAAGTTAAATGTTACCTGTGGACACTAGCACATGTTGTGCCATCCACTAGGCTGAGAAAGAAAACATGGCTTCAGGTCTGCCTGTGTAGTCTGTGTCCTGTAGATTTAAAACTTACCGCCAACTGTTTTAAAATAACCATATTTGACAGTAACAAACACTAACTTTTAATATTAAAAAAATCACATATAAATAAGACTCCTACCCCAAATAATAATCCACTTTATTTGATCAGCCAATTGTTTTACTACTTATTTTGTCACAAAAATCTTTGTTTATTTTATTTTATTTATTTTAAAGGTTTTATATAGCGCTGGCTAGACCCGGAGGTATCAGAGCGCTTTACATGAGTATCAGACCACAGTTGTAGGTTACATCGTTATAAAGGTTACACAGTTATTAGAGCATGGCAACATAGTTACATGTAAGGTCGAGATAAACAATAAGGACATATATGTAAGGGAAAAAAGCAGGCAAGGGGAGAGATTCAGGGGAGGGGGTAGGAGTAGGGGAAGTAGAAAGAGAATGGAGGAGGGGAGGGTGAGAGACACAGCCTGGAAGGAGGAGGGGAGGGTGATGGGGACACAAACCGGTAGATGAGTCAAAGCTGCGTCCAAAGTCCAGTAAGCTGTGATCCCAGGGGAAGTGGTATCATTTCCCCATCTCTGTTGCGAGAGGTTCCCTTTACGCAGTGGACTCTCTCAGAGGGGTCTCTGAGACTCCAAGGCCTACAAACTGGATCCTTCCCCAAAAAGGGGAGAGGGAGTGCTTTGGCAAGGGGCACCATACCATACCTCAACTGTGAGTGGCTCCCTTGGCACTGTGGACTCTCTCAGAGGGATCACTGAGACTCCAGAGAATACTTATTGGATCTTTCCCCAACAAGGGGAGAAGGAGTGCTTAGTCAAAGGGCGCAAGGGACAGGGGGCAAGGCGGCATCGCAGGCAAGGGGAGAGATTCAGGGGAGAAGGGATAGGAGCAGAGGGAGTAGACAAAGAATGAGAGAGGGAGATAGGACATTGCGTAAGAACATTTTTATATAGTTACATCTGTTATAGTTACAGTTAACAGTAAATGCTAGGAAGGAAAACGCTTAACAGGATAAAAAGATATTAGAGCATAGCATAACCAGGACACACGTCATAGGAGTGGTGGAGGGTAGAGGGGAAAGGAAAGCAGGAGAAAGGCAAGTGGACAGGGTCGGGTAGATCAGAAGGGGGAAGGTACTCAGGGAAAGCAGGCAGTAGAAGTAGATTGAAGAGAAGAGACAGATAGAGCCGTGAGAATCAATGTCCGATGTCCGGTTGGGTAGGTGACGGCCAATGGGGTGAACCAGAGCCCGACTCCGCTTTAGCTGCATAGGACAGCTCCACCGGGCAGGATGGTGATCAGGGTTTATTTAAAGAAGGTCAAGTTCAAATGGGGAGTAGGAGAGATGAGAGCCGCAGTCAGATCAGAACCCAGGTGTGGGTGGGGGTAAATGTTTTGATGTTATCAAGGCGCAGTCCAATCGGGGCTCGACGTCTGGTGGTGGCAGCCGCCTGAGAACCGGTGAAGGCTGCGGGCAGAACGGAGTTAAAAAGGCGAAGGCACCATCTTAAGGTCAGGCGTTGTCCAGGCCCGTCCTAAAAGATGATACCCATGTCATAAAATGCCCCCAGAATAGAGCGCCATCGCAAGGGGGTATCAGCTGGAGAGCCCCTACTGCTAGGTTTGGGAGTGTCCCGGAAGTCTCAGGAGCCCTCCGCGGTGGTAATCAGGGATGGCCCTAGCCGCCATCTTGAGGCACTGCCCAGAGAGGGCTTCTCGGTGAGAAAAATTGGCCTCAAACAAAGTCCCCAGGCCAGATCACTAAGTTAGGAGGGATTCCCTATACAGCCCCCGTTGCTCCGATACAGAGGAGCTCCGGAGCCACGCTCACCTCCCAAAACTGCTGGCAGCGCCGGGGCTGTCAGTCACTGCGGTGGTAGTCTCCCCGGGGCAATTATCACGTCTGAGGCTCCTGCTGGGGCCCAGAAAACACTGTGCAATCTCCTTGGCAGCGAAACGAGTCCGTTTTGCAGGGGCCTCTTCGGGGCGGCCGCCATCTTAAGGTCAGGCATTGTGAAATCAGTGCCTCACATCAGACCTCTTTGTTTTCAGCATTGCACAGTTCTTATGTGGAGCTGATCATTAGGGCCTTCAATAACGCTTGCCGGCGGCAAAGACGTACCCCGCCCCTCTTCTCACCGGTCTCGTTCCAGTGATCGTCCCGGGATCGATCGTGGCATCGCCGACCGTGGAGTCTGGAAAGGCAGCCAGCTGTGTTGTCAGCGTATCGCCATACCTCTCTGCCAGCTAGTTCCAAGTGCCTCGATGTCTTTCTGGGCTCTTCTTTAGTCCTTACGTGGAAGCGCTGCTCCTTCAATTATCACCGCCATCTTGCGGAGCTCCGGCGCCTCTTTCTCGCGGTCACTCCGCTTTCTGTCTATCTCGGCAGATCCTTGTGGCACCGTCGGTCAGACAACAACTTGACCGTCTATTAGGCTGATGCAGCGGCGGGATGATGCAGCGGGCAGATTATCGTTGGTTAATGCATCTGTCCGTCGCTGCAGTTATTAGTCAATGCAGTCAAGCCCTCTTACCAGATGCTGGCGATCAGCTCCCCGGGACAGCCGTGAGTGGCCGGAGATCGGGGTCACGGAAGTCTATTCCGGCGCTGAATTCTCAGGGAGATCCTTGCAATATCACCCGGTCAGCACTGGGCTGGTCATCCTGAAGCATCCACTACCTAGATGTCGGCGCAGCGCCCAGGAACCGCTGTGTGGGGTCGGAAATCGAGGTCGAAGGACGATTCTTGTAAAGTAAGTAAAATCATGCTATTGCGGTTGAAAATTGCTGGTCGATGGTCCGGATTTCCAGGGATTTACGCCGAAGGCGATCCCTTACCCCCGGAGCCTTCTGCAGGAGCTCCTGCCTCAGCGGCCATCTTGAACGCCATCTTTCTAGTTGAAAGACTGAAAGCAAAAAATATGATTCTGTGACAGTTATCTACATGCGATTTATACCTCCCATCACAATTCAAAGACCACATAGAGGAAATGAGGTACAAGAAAAATACTAAGATTCACTCAACAGTGCAAAATGTCCAATTTCATAGACTGAGTAAAACTAATTTTGACTTACATTTGATGTCTAGAAAAGAAAAAAGAAAGAAATGTAAACAATTAGATATAGATTAGCATCAGGAAAATTCAACAAAAAATAGCACTTTACAAAATGCAGTATTACTCATGTCATGCATATGTTAACAAAAATATTGAAATACCATTCTCATTTAGAAACCTACTAAGATTCACTCAATAGTGCAAAATGTACGATTCCAGACACTGAATATAAAATTTGACTTGATGATGACTGAATGAGAGATAAGAATCTGATGTAAGCAATTGCAAGGGGAGTAACAATAATCACGCCTCTTTTCGAAACCTGTCCATGAGTGTCCGCTATATTTTAATTGATTCATAATGCTTCTGTCAGCAAACACCTTCATTTAAATGGAGAGGAAATAGAAAAGGATTTAACTCAAATGGGTGCTCACTGGCAGACAGGCAGTGACAAGCTTTTTTGACTGCACTCATCTATACTGATGTGCTCCTATTTATTTAATTTTAGGCATTCTTCTAAGAGGCACATCAAGAGTTTTGGTTTGGTGATGCTTGACTTAGTTTTACAAAATAAAACATATAGAATAAGGTAAGATAATTGCTTTGAGAAGTTTTCCTAAGATTTGGGTGTTGATCATATTCTGGTAGTCAAAGTGTAAATAGTAGCCGCACCAGAGATGGATTGCTTCAGGACAGTTCTATCGAACTGTGTTACATATATTTAGAGCACATTTATATGTTTCAAAACACATAGACCACTAAAAACTGATAGCGGATCAAATAGGTAAAAAGGAGTGTAGTGGTGTATGGCTTAGTATTTGTATTCTATCAATGCGTTGTAGAAATAACAAAAGACAGCACCAAGGTAATTTGTATCTTTAAAGATTTGCCACGCTTATAGCAAACATGTCTATAAGTGCTGAGGAAGGGTAATCTCCATGGAAAATACTGTTCTATATTGTATGTGAAATGCCCTTACATTCATAAAGCCAATTTTATGTTGTAAGTGTATAATTAACCAGCACACTCATTTGGCTGATTGGAAATATAGAAATGGTTCACAGCATGTAAATGAGAGTTCAAAACAAATAGGGAGTAACTGAAAGGTACCATTGAATTTCAGACTTTCCTAATAATGCATAAAGTGCAATAGAAATTCTGAACAAAAAAATATGCTTTTACTTTGTTAGAATAGAGGTAGAGAGATAAATAAACAATGTCATTTTTTAGATAAACAGAAATTAGAAATGTAATCAAGAAGAAAGTATCAATGTAGAAAATTCAGAGCATTGGCCCCTATTTCATGAGATAAATCAGGGAATGTGTTTAAATTCATGCGCAAATACATTGATGGTAATTGCATCAACTGTTGTAGATTTATGATCCAAGAGTTTGGAACGAACAATTTGCGGTAGTTAATTCCCACTCAAGTGGAGTAAAGTCAGTGTTCAAAAGCATGGCTTTCTTTGAATGTTTGGAATCACCCTCAAGCATGTATGTTTGTGAACATTCTCTCGCTGATGTTTTGCTACTCCAAAAATAATTGGAATTTTATTTCTATTTCCATAGGATAGAAGATCACCACTAGATTTTGTGGGCCTGAGGGGGGAAGGACTTTCTCCACTGGGAAAATATTTTCTTGGCAATAATACAAATTGCGCATTTACACATGAGGATTCATTCTATTCTGGGGCGTTCTCGGTTTTGGAGAATTCAACACAGGGCAAACAGAAGACCTTGGGAAAAATCTAATGACATTCCACATATGATGTGTGAGAATCTACAGTCAGAGCACCATTTCAGTCCTACTACTGGGAATATTTGTTCATTAAAAAAGCAAACAGAAAAATTACTAGTCTAGAAGCATAATTCTCAAACTGTAATTTTTCATTTTTTTCTATGAATTGTGTCATATACTTTCAACCCAATATTCTGATTTAAAAGAACACAAACATACAAGTGAAATGGTCGGGAGTTATTAATTTACATAGCGATAAGAAAGAAATATGTCAGATTTCTATTTTATTGCTTCTATTTTGAAGTCACATTTACAATCCATGCTTTGAATATGGTCATTTTTACAACAAAATGAAAAATTCAAATATGATGGCACATGTAACTAAAGAATTCTTTTCTGTTTGATTTATCAAGATTATTTGTAATATGTGGACTTTCATAAAAGCTTGTGAGAGGTGGGACTTGTTGATAACTATCGGCATAAATTGTGCCAAAATATATTTGAATGTGAATAGGCATCTCATTTTTTATGTTTCTATGTTCCTGAAGCATATATTAAGCTTCTCATTTTTACAAAATAATATTTTCTGAGAGCTTCTAATTACAATATAATTCAATGTGCAAGTAATAAAAATGTAAGTGACACCTAACGATTAGATGAATTAAATAAGAAAAACAAATTATTCAATTAGGTACAGCATAAAACTGCTTCTTACCTCATACATGGGCTAAAGGATAATGAGAAGAAAAGCAGTAAATTAAACAAATGCACTCTAAAGAAAGACATGAACTATTCAAAATCTTTACTGGGACAAATAAATGAACTGCTAAATATTGAGTGAGATGTAAATTCCTAAGAAATTGGACCACTCACTTCTTTAGTACAAATTCACATGAGGCTCCAATCAGATTCATCATCACAATTTAAAATCAAAGCTTGCCTTTTAATCAGAGAATTGTGAGAAAGTTCCTCTTATTGCTTGGTCACCCCCTTTTCTATGCTGACTGCAATGACAGGTTTTGCACCTCTGCAGACTGGGGCACTGCTGCCCATGCCCTACTTAATGTTCTCTCAGCTTTAAAGCATTGCAAAATTGCTTACTCCTAATTGTCCTACTTAACTTTCCAATAAGGCCCTAGAATATGGTACAGGAAATATACAACTGGAATGTAAAAGTTAAATGTTACCTGTGGACACTAGCACATGTTGTGCCATCCACTAGGCTGAGAAAGAAAACATGGCTTCAGGTCTGCCTGTGTAGTCTGTGTCTTGTAGATTTAAAACATACCACCAACTGTTTTAAAATAACCAAATTTGATAGGAATTAAATTTTCCTTTTAATATTAAAAAAATCACATTTAATTAAGACTCCTACCCCAGATAATAATCCACTTTATTTGATCAGCCAATTATTTTACTATTTATTTTGTCACAAAAATCTTTGTCTTTTTAGTTTCTAGTTGAAAGACTGAAAGCAAAAAATATGATTCTGTGACAGTTATCAACATGCAATTTATACCTCCCATCACAATTCAAAGACCACATAGAGGAAATAAGGTACAAGAAAATACTAAGATTCACTCAACAGTGCAAAATGTCCAATTTCATAGACTGAGTAAAACTAATTTTGACTTACTTTTGATGTCTAGAAAAGAAATAAGAAAGAAATGTAAACAATTAGATATAGATTAGCATCAGGAAAATTCAACAAAAAATAGCACTTTACAAAATGCAGAATTACTCATGTCATGCATATGTTAACAAAGATATTGAAATACCAATCTCATTTAGAAACCTACTAGGATTCACTCAACAGTCCAAAATGTACGATTCCAGACACTGAATATAAAATTAGACTTGATGATGACTTAATCAGAGATAAGAAACTTATGTTAGCAATTGCAAGGGGAGTAACAAAAATCACGCCTCTTTTTGAAACCTGTCCATGAGTGTCCGCTCTATTTTAATTGATTCATAATGCTTCTGTCAGCAAACACCTTCATTTAAATGGAGAGGAAATAGAAAAGGATTTAACTCAAATGGGTGCTCACTGGCAGACAGGCAGTGACAAGCTTTTTTGACTGCACTCATCTATACTGATGTGCTCCTATTTATTTAATTTTAGGCATTCTTCTAAGAGGCACATCAAGAGTTTTGGTTTGGTGATGCTTGACTTAGTTTTACAAAATAAAACATATAGAATAAAGTAAAATAATTGCTTTGAGAAGTTTTCCTAAGATTTGGGTGTTGATCATTTTTTGTTAGTCAAAGTGTAAATAGTAGCCGCACCAGAGATGGATTGCTTCAGGACAGTTCTATCGAACTGTGTTACATATATTTAGAGCACATTTATATGTTTCAAAACACATAGACCACTAAAAACTGGTAGCGGATCAAATAGGTAAAAAGGAGTGTAGTGGTGTATGGCTTAGTATTTGTATTCTATGAATGCATTGTAGAAATAACAAAAGACAGCACCAAGGTAATTTGTATCTTTAAAGATTTGCCACGCTTATAGCAAACATGTCTATAAGTGCTGAGGAAGGGTAATCTCCATGGAAAATACTGTTCTATATTGTATGTGAAATGCCCTTACATTCATAAAGCCAATTTTATGTTGTAAGTGTATAATTAACCAGCACACTCATTTGGCTGATTGGAAATATAGAAATGGTTCACAGCATGTAAATGAGAGTTCAAAACAAATAGGGAGTAACTGAAAGGTACCATTGAATTTCAGACTTTCCTAATAATGCATAAAGTGCAATAGAAATTCTGAACAAAAAAATATGCTTTTACTTTGTTAGAATAGAGGTAGAGAGATAAATAAACAATGTCATTTTTTAGATAAACAGAAATTAGAAATGTAATCAAGAAGAAAGTATCAATGTAGAAAATTCAGAGCATTGGCCCCTATTTCATGAGATAAATCAGGGAATGTGTTTAAATTCATGCGCAAATACATTGATGGTAATTGCATCAACTGTTGTAGATTTATGATCCAAGAGTTTGGAACGAACAATTTGCGGTAGTTAATTCCCACTCAAGTGGAGTAAAGTCAGTGTTCAAAAGCATGGCTTTCTTTGAATGTTTGGAATCACCCTCAAGCATGTATGTTTGTGAACATTCTCTCGCTGATGTTTTGCTACTCCAAAAATAATTGGAATTTTATTTCTATTTCCATAGGATAGAAGATCACCACTAGATTTTGTGGGCCTGAGGGGGAAGGACTTTCTCCACTGGGAAAATATTTTCTTGGCAATAATACAAATTGCGCATTTACACATGAGGATTCATTCTATTCTGGGGCGTTCTCGCTTTTGGAGAATTCAACACAGGGCAAACAGAAGACCTTGGGAAAAATCTAATGACATTCCACATATGATGTGTGAGAATCTACAGTCAGAGCACCATTTCAGTCCTACTACTGGGAATATTTGTTCATTAAAAAAGCAAACAGAAAAAATACTAGTCTAGAAGCATAATTCTCAAACTGTAATTTTTCATTTTTTTCTATGAATTGTGTCATATACTTTCAACCCAATATTCTGATTTAAAAGAACGCAAACATACAAGTGAAATGGTGGGGAGTTATTAATTTACATAGCGATAAGAAAGAAATATGTCAGATTTCTATTTTATTGCTTCTATTTTGAAGTCACATTTACAATCCATGCTTTGAATATGGTCATTTTTACAACAAAATGAAAAATTCAAATATGATGGCACATGTAACTAAAGAATTCTTTTCTGTTTGATTTATCAAGATTATTTGTAATATGTGGACTTTCATAAAAGCTTGTGAGAGGTGGGACTTGTTGATAACTATCGGCATAAATTGTGCCAAAATATATTTGAATGTGAATAGGCATCTCATTTTTTATGTTTCTATGTTCCTGAAGCATATATTAAGCTTCTCATTTTTACAAAATAATATTTTCTGAGAGCTTCTAATTACAATATAATTCAATGCGCAAGTAATAAAAATGTAAGTGACACCTAAAGATTAGATGAATTAAATAAGAAAAACAAATTATTCAATTAGGTACAGCATAAAACTGCTTCTTACCTCATACATGGGCTAAAGGATAATGAGAAGAAAAGCAGTAAATTAAACAAATGCACTCTAAAGAAAGACATGAACTATTCAAAATCTTTACTGGGACAAATAAATGAACTGCTAAATATTGAGTGAGATGTAAATTCCTAAGAAATTGGACCACTCACTTCTTTAGTACAAATTCACATGAGGCTCCAATCAGATTCATCATCACAATTTAAAATCAAAGCTTGCCTTTTAATCAGAGAATTGTGAGAAAGTTCCTCTTATTGCTTGGTCACCCCCTTTTCTATGCTGACTGCAATCACAGGTTTTGCACCTCTGCAGACTGGGGCACTGCTGCCCATGCCCTACTTAATGTTCTCTCAGCTTTAAAGCATTGCAAAATTGCTTACTCCTAATTGTCCTACTTAACTTTCCAATAAGGCCCTAGAATATGGTACAGGAAATATACAAGTGGAATGTAAAAGTTAAATGTTACCTGTGGACACTAGCACATGTTGTGCCATCCACTAGGCTGAGAAAGAAAACATGGCTTCAGGTCTGCCTGTGTAGTCTGTGTCTTGTAGATTTAAAACTTACCACCAACTGTTTTAAAATAACCAAATTTGATAGGAATTAAATTTTCCTTTTAATATTAAAAAAATCACATTTAATTAAGACTCCTACCCCAAATAATAATCCACTTTATTTGATCAGCCAATTATTTTACTACTTATTTTGTCACAAAAATCTTTGTCTTTTTAGTTTCTAGTTGAAAGACTGAAAGCAAAAAATATGATTCTGTGACAGTTATCAACATGCAATTTATACCTCCCATCACAATTCAAAGACCACATAGAGGAAATAAGGTACAAGAAAAATACTAAGATTCACTCAACAGTGCAAAATGTCCAATTTCATAGACTGAGTAAAACTAATTTTGACTTACTTTTGATGTCTAGAAAAGAAATAAGAAAGAAATGTAAACAATTAGATATAGATTAGCATCAGGAAAATTCAACAAAAAATAGCACTTTACAAAATGCAGAATTACTCATGTCATGCATATGTTAACAAAGATATTGAAATACCAATCTCATTTAGAAACCTACTAGGATTCACTCAACAGTCCAAAATGTACGATTCCAGACACTGAATATAAAATTAGACTTGATGATGACTTAATGAGAGATAAGAAACTGATGTTAGCAATTGCAAGGGGAGTAACAAAAATCACGCCTCTTTTTGAAACCTGTCCATGAGTGTCCGCTCTATTTTAATTGATTCATAATGCTTCTGTCAGCAAACACCTTCATTTAAATGGAGAGGAAATAGAAAAGGATTTAACTCAAATGGGTGCTCACTGGCAGACAGGCAGTGACAAGCTTTTTTGACTGCACTCATCTATACTGATGTGCTCCTATTTATTTAATTTTAAGCATTCTTCTAAGAGGCACATCAAGAGTTTTGGTTTGGTGATGCTTGACTTAGTTTTACAAAATAAAACATATAGAATAAGGTAAGATAATTGCTTTGAGAAGTTTTCCTAAGATTTGGGTGTTGATCATATTCTGGTAGTCAAAGTGTAAATAGTAGCCGCACCAGAGATGGATTGCTTCAGGACAGTTCTATCGAACTGTGTTACATATATTTAGAGCACATTTATATGTTTCAAAACACATAGACCACTAAAAACTGATAGCGGATCAAATAGGTAAAAAGGAGTGTAGTGGTGTATGGCTTAGTATTTGTATTCTATCAATGCGTTGTAGAAATAACAAAAGACAGCACCAAGGTAATTTGTATCTTTAAAGATTTGCCACGCTTATAGCAAACATGTCTATAAGTGCTGAGGAAGGGTAATCTCCATGGAAAATACTGTTCTATATTGTATGTGAAATGCCCTTACATTCATAAAGCCAATTTTATGTTGTAAGTGTATAATTAACCAGCACACTCATTTGGCTGATTGGAAATATAGAAATGGTTCACAGCATGTAAATGAGAGTTCAAAACAAATAGGGAGTAACTGAAAGGTACCATTGAATTTCAGACTTTCCTAATAATGCATAAAGTGCAATAGAAATTCTGAACAAAAAAATATGCTTTTACTTTGTTAGAATAGAGGTAGAGAGATAAATAAACAATGTCATTTTTTAGATAAACAGAAATTAGAAATGTAATCAAGAAGAAAGTATCAATGTAGAAAATTCAGAGCATTGGCCCCTATTTCATGAGATAAATCAGGGAATGTGTTTAAATTCATGCGCAAATACATTGATGGTAATTGCATCAACTGTTGTAGATTTATGATCCAAGAGTTTGGAACGAACAATTTGCGGTAGTTAATTCCCACTCAAGTGGAGTAAAGTCAGTGTTCAAAAGCATGGCTTTCTTTGAATGTTTGGAATCACCCTCAAGCATGTATGTTTGTGAACATTCTCTCGCTGATGTTTTGCTACTCCAAAAATAATTGGAATTTTATTTCTATTTCCATAGGATAGAAGATCACCACTAGATTTTGTGGGCCTGAGGGGGAAGGACTTTCTCCACTGGGAAAATATTTTCTTGGCAATAATACAAATTGCGCATTTACACATGAGGATTCATTCTATTCTGGGGCGTTCTCGCTTTTGGAGAATTCAACACAGGGCAAACAGAAGACCTTGGGAAAAATCTAATGACATTCCACATATGATGTGTGAGAATCTACAGTCAGAGCACCATTTCAGTCCTACTACTGGGAATATTTGTTCATTAAAAAAGCAAACAGAAAAAATACTAGTCTAGAAGCATAATTCTCAAACTGTAATTTTTCATTTTTTTCTATGAATTGTGTCATATACTTTCAACCCAATATTCTGATTTAAAAGAACGCAAACATACAAGTGAAATGGTGGGGAGTTATTAATTTACATAGCGATAAGAAAGAAATATGTCAGATTTCTATTTTATTGCTTCTATTTTGAAGTCACATTTACAATCCATGCTTTGAATATGGTCATTTTTACAACAAAATGAAAAATTCAAATATGATGGCACATGTAACTAAAGAATTCTTTTCTGTTTGATTTATCAAGATTATTTGTAATATGTGGACTTTCATAAAAGCTTGTGAGAGGTGGGACTTGTTGATAACTATCGGCATAAATTGTGCCAAAATATATTTGAATGTGAATAGGCATCTCATTTTTTATGTTTCTATGTTCCTGAAGCATATATTAAGCTTCTCATTTTTACAAAATAATATTTTCTGAGAGCTTCTAATTACAATATAATTCAATGCGCAAGTAATAAAAATGTAAGTGACACCTAAAGATTAGATGAATTAAATAAGAAAAACAAATTATTCAATTAGGTACAGCATAAAACTGCTTCTTACCTCATACATGGGCTAAAGGATAATGAGAAGAAAAGCAGTAAATTAAACAAATGCACTCTAAAGAAAGACATGAACTATTCAAAATCTTTACTGGGACAAATAAATGAACTGCTAAATATTGAGTGAGATGTAAATTCCTAAGAAATTGGACCACTCACTTCTTTAGTACAAATTCACATGAGGCTCCAATCAGATTCATCATCACAATTTAAAATCGAAGCTTGCCTTTTAATCAGAGAATTGTGAGAAAGTTCCTCTTATTGCTTGGTCACCCCTTTTCTTTGCTGACTGCAATCACAGGTTTTGCACCTCTGCAGACGGGGGCACTGCTGCCCATGCCCTACTTAATGTTCTCTCAGCTTTAAAGCATTGCAAAATTGCTTACTCCTAATTGTCCTACTTAACTTTCCAATAAGGCCCTAGAATATGGTACAGGAAATATACAACTGGAATGTAAAAGTTAAATGTTACCTGTGGACACTAGCACATGTTGTGCCATCCACTAGGCTGAGAAAGAAAACATGGCTTCAGGTCTGCCTGTGTAGTCTGTGTCTTGTAGATTTAAAACTTACCACCAACTGTTTTAAAATAACCAAATTTGATAGAAATTAAATGTTCCTTTAAATATTAAAAAAATCACATTTAATTAAGACTCCTACCCCAAATATTAATCCACTTTATTTGATCAGCCAATTATTTTACTACTTATTTTGTCACAAAAATCTTTGGGGCCGATTCCGATCTCGGTCGGAGGCGCACCCAATACTATTCGGCCGGGAAAAAAGCCATGCGAAAGCCTGTTTCCCGACCGATCCGTACAGCACACCGAACGAGCAAGTACGATGCGCACAACAGCAAAAATTCCGGCCGAGCCGTACTCACCCAAACCAGGTCCTGTTCTCCGACCGAGGCGAATCCGGAAACGCCGAATCGAGTCGCACGGAAGGAAAAATGCAGCCCCGTCCGGCCGGACAAGTACGATGCGCTTCCCGTACGCGCCGAACCCGTCGCTACGCACGGCACGTCAAAGCATCCGGGAGAGGCGCACATAAGCTCCGATTCGCGCCACAACACAATCCACGGCTACGAGGCGAACACGGCACCGACGAGGACGACGCGAAGCGACAAGGGCGAGCGAAGCGACGAGGACGACGCGAAGCAACGAGAAGGACGAACGACACGAACCAACCATGAATCCCTTCGTCCCGATCATACCAATATTCTACATCTACTACCGGAACAGGCACGGACGCGTACGGCGCAGAAGGTAAGCCAGACACCAACCACAAAACACATACAACACGTACACGACACATCACACACATACACGGGGAATCTGAATATACTTACACCAGCAACAGCAGCACCATAGGGGCGGGATGCCCATCACCAATGCCACATATGCACACAGGGGCCTGAATGCGCACCACCACCCCAACCCAGGGGGGGCTGGATGCCTACCACTACTACCACCCTTAGCCAGGGGGGCAGGATGCCCACCACTACTACCACCCTCACCCAGGGGTGGCAGGATGCCTACCACTACTACCACCCTTAGCCAGGGGGCAGGATGCCTACCACTACTACCACCCTTAGCCAGGGGGCTGGATGCCCACCACTACTACCACCCTTAGCCAGGGGGCAGGATGCCCACCACTACTACCACCCTCACCCAGGGGGGCAGGATGCCTACCACTACTACCACCCTTAGCCAGGGGGCAGGATGCTCTACCACTACTACCACCCTTAGCCAGGGGGGCAGGATGCCTACCACTACTACCACGCTTAGCCAGGGGGCAGGATGCCCACCACTACTACCACCCTCACCCAGGGGGCAGGATGCCTACCACTACTACCACCCTTAGCCAGGTGGGCAGGATGCCCACCACTACTACCACCTCACCCACGGGGGGCAGGATGCCTACCACTACTACCACCCTCACCCACGGGGGCCGGATGCCTACCACTACTACCACCCTTAGCCAGGGGGGCTGGATGCCCACCACTACTACCACCCTTAGCCAGGGGGGCAGGATGCCCACCACTACTACCACCCTCACCCAGGGGGGCAGGATGCCTACCACTACTACCACCCTCACCCAGGGGGGCAGGATGCCTACCACTACTACCACCCTTAGCCAGGGGGCTGGATGCCCACCACTACTACCACCCTTAGCCAGGGGGGCTGGATGCCTACCACTACTACCACCCTCACCCAGGGGGCAGGATGCCTACCACTACTACCACCCTTAGCCAGGGGGGCAGGATGCCTACCACTACTACCACCCTTAGCCAGGGGGCAGGATGCCCACCACTACTACCACCCTCACCCAGGGGGGCAGGATGCCTACCACTACTACCACCCTTAGCCAGGGGGCAGGATGCCCACCACTACTACCACCCTCACCCACGGGGGGCAGGATGCCTACCACTACTACCACCCTCACCCAGGGGGCAGGATGCCTACCACTACTACCACCCTCACCCAGGGGGCAGGATGCCTACCACTACTACCACCCTTAGCCAGGGGGGCTGGATGCCCACCACTACTACCACCCTTAGCCAGGGGGCAGGATGCCCACCACTACTACCACCCTCACCCAGGGGGCAGGATGCCTACCACTACTACCACCCTTAGCCAGGGGGCTGGATGCCCACCACTACTACCACCCTTAGCCAGGGGGCAGGATGCCCACCACTACTACCACCCTCACCCAGGGGGCAGGATGCCTCACCACTACTACCACCCTCACCCAGGGGGCAGGATGCCCACCACTACTACCACCCTCACCCAGGGGGGCAGGATGCCTACCACTACTACCACCCTCACCCAGGGGGGCAGGATGCCTACCACTACTACCACCCTTAGCCAGGGGGGCTGGATGCCCACCACTACTACCACCCTTAGCCAGGGGGCAGGATGCCCACCACTACTACCACCCTCACCCAGGGGGCAGGATGCCTACCACTACTACCACCATCACCCAGGGGGGCAGGATGCCCACCACTACTACCACCCTCACCCAGGGGGGCAGGATGCCTACCACTACTACTACCCTCACCCAGGGGGCAGGATGCCTACCACTACTACCACCCTTAGCCAGGGGGGCTGGATGCCCACCACTACTACCACCCTTAGCCAGGGGGCAGGATGCCCACCACTACTACCACCCTCACCCAGGGGGGCAGGATGCCTACCACTACTACCACCCTCACCCAGGGGGCAGGATGCCTACCACTACTACCACCCTTAGCCAGGGGGCTGGATGCCCACCACTACTACCACCCTTAGCCAGGGGGCAGGATGCCCACCACTACTACCACCCTCAGCCACGGGGGCAGGATGCCTACCACTACTACCACCCTTAGCCAGGGGGGCTGGATGCCCACCACTACTACCACCCTTAGCCAGGGGGGCAGGATGCCCACCACTACTACCACCCTCACCCAGGGGGCAGGATGCCTACCACTACTACCACCCTCACCCAGGGGGCAGGATGCCTACCACTACTACCACCCTTAGCCAGGGGGGCTGGATGCCCACCACTACTACCACCCTTAGCCAGGGGGCAGGATGCCCACCACTACTACCACCCTCACCCAGGGGGCAGGATGCCTACCACTACTACCACCCTTGGCCAGGGGGCAGGATGCCCACCACTACTACCACCCTCACCCACGGGGGGCAGGATGCCTACCACTACTACCACCCTCACCCACGGGGGCAGGATGCCTACCACTACTACCACCCTTAGCCAGGGGGGCAGGATGCCTACCACTACTACCACCCTTAGCCAGGGGGGCTGGATGCCCACCACTACTACCACCCTTAGCCAGGGGGGCTGGATGCCTACCACTACTACCACCCTTAGCCAGGGGGCAGGATGCCCACCACTACTACCACCCTCACCCAGGGGGGCAGGATGCCTACCACTACTACCACCCTTAGCCAGGGGGCAGGATGCCCACCACTACTACCACCCTCACCCACGGGGGGCAGGATGCCCACCACTACTACCACCCTCACCCAGGGGGGCAGGATGCCTACCACTACTACCACCCTCACCCAGGGGGCTGGATGCCTACCACTACTACCACCCTCACCCAGGGGGCAGGATGCCTACACTACTACCACCCTCACCCAGGGGGGCTGGATGCCTACCACTACTACCACCCTCACCCAGGGGGCAGGATGCCTACCACTACTACCACCCTTAGCCAGGGGCTGGATGCCCACCACTACTACCACCCTTAGCCAGGGGGGCTGGATGCCTACCACTACTACCACCCTTAGCCAGGGGGCTGGATGCCTACCACTACTACCACCCTCACCCAGGGGGGCAGGATGCCTACCACTACTACCACCCTTAGCCAGGGGGGCTGGATGCCTACCACTACTACCACCCTTAGCCAGGGGGGCTGGATGCCTACCACTACTACCACCCTTAGCCAGGGGGCAGGATGCCCACCACTACTACCACCCTCACCCAGGGGGGCAGGATGCCTACCACTACTACCACCCTTAGCCAGGGGGCTGGATGCCTACCACTACTACCACCCTTAGCCAGGGGGGCTGGATGCCTACCACTACTACCACCCCCACTCATAGGATGGACAATGCATGACACAACAAGCACACCACAACCTAGGGAATGCAAGATTAGACATCCCCCCACCACCATGACAAGCGTGTGTAGGCTGTGTCAAATGCCTACAACACCGAACATGACTTTGAGACATACAATGTGACCCCTAGCACATGTGCCACACATATATGTGTGTGGCACCCACAATGCTAAGCAGCCCATGACCATTGTGGCAATGGGGCCTAAACCCCCATCATCACAGTGACCAAAAGGCAAGTGTGGGGTCCATAGCTGAAGCACATTTTGACCATTGTGGCAATGGGGTCTAAACCCCCATCATCACAGTGACCAAAAGGCAAGTGTGGGGTCCATAGCTGAAGCACATTTTGACCATTGTGGCAATGGGGTCTACACCCTCATCATCACAGTGACCAAAAGGTAATTGTTGACAAAGAAAGAGCTGCAACTGCCAAACTGCATGGATCATTCCTGGTCACAGAACCAAAAACTCATCTGTGGCAAAGTAGTGTATGTGTCCCATTGCAACATAAATTGGGGAGCCAAATACTGCAGTGCAAATGAAACATTCCTTTGGCCATGTGCAGACAAACAACACCCATGGGGGCTGAGACCGTCAACAGTCATCAATGACACAATGACAGAAGTGACCATCAGAATGCAGAACCACATATTTGCACCAATGGGCACACAAATGCAGATATCCTGTGGAGACAGCAGATGTGAGGTGAACAGATACCATACCATGGCAGCAATGGGACACACAAACCATGATCACTGTGCTGACCGATGACCTAGGAGTCCCAGGGACAGCAGGGAAACACACCAAACAACATACAGCCAATGGCACACCCAAGATATGCCAATGCAGTGGTGCAGATGCACAAACACAAACAGGCAGACCAACACTGTCATCATACACAGCAGGTGAGGGGTGGGGGTGCCAGTGTCCCCAGGCAACCACACAACACATGAGGAGAGCTGAATACCA
>CAWUFW010028012.1:0-23864 GCA_963921515.1 Calotriton arnoldi
GGCGGTCGGTATGTTTTTCCGACCGCCATCGTAATCGACCCCTATGTTTCTCTCCCTAGCAAACTTCACAATTAAACTATATATATCTAATAAAACTCAAAATTTATTTTTATTTTCAGAAACACAGAAAACCACAATCAATTTTCCAAACCAAAAGAACATTACAACATCTAATTCAAAGGTAAGAGAAACTGATATTTTTTTCTATACAACTAATTAAATATTTTTCCTCCCAATAAAACATGATTGTTTATGTTGAAATACAACAAAAACTAGAGATACATCAAAATGAAAACAAGAAACTGATTTTAAAAATACATACATTGTAAACTGTGAAAATACTTATATCAAACATACTGCCATTTTCCCTCTAAACAGGTATATATCACTAAATTTTAAATAAATAACATTTTTTATTTCTTTTTTCTCTTTTCAGAAAAAAATGGCAACACCATCCAAAGAAGCAAAGTACATCCAATCCAAAAGAGGGAACAGACTACTAAACCATAGTGGGTATGTTTATTGTAAGGAGAGACTATCTGAACCCAGGTGTCATTGGAGGTGTGTGCAATATTACTCAGCCCATTGCACAGGCAGAGCGGTTACTCTTGGTGACACTGTTTTAAGGACCACAGACCGTAACCACTCTGCCTCTGCAATGGAGATTGAAGTTAGAGAAAGAATTAATGAAATTAAAGATATTGCATCCACCTCCAATGAAACCTGTGGTGCAGTTTTAAGGGAGGTATCCCAACACATCCCCCACATGTTGCAAGTAGTATGCCCACCATACCTAATTTGAGAAGAATTATTCAACATCAAAAACAGACAAGTAACCCACAAAGAGTAACACCCCAAACATACTCTGATATAATAATTCCACCTGAACTCTCTGTTACTTTTTCTAATGAAGCTTTCCTATTGCATGACAACCAAAACCCTCAAAAGAGAATAATAATCTTTAGCACACCCTATAATTTAATAAGATTAGAAAACGGTGATATTTGGATGATGGATGGAACGTTTAAAAGCACGCCCCATCCATTCACCCAAATATACACTATTCACGCATACATTAACAATACAGTAGTTCCCTTAGTTTACAGTTTACTCCTGATAAACAATCCTCAACATACACTGAATTATTAACAGTGATAAAATCTAAAACATCCAACAAAAGTCCGAGAAAAGTAATAATTGACTTTGAATTAACTATGATTAATACAATAACAAAAACATACCCAGATACCCAAATTCAAGGATGTTTCTTTCACTTTTCTCAGGCATATTGGTGAAAACTACAAAAAACATCCTTAATTGAGGATTATATATCAGATAGCAAACTACAGTTTGAACTTAAAAAACTAACTGCCCTTTGCTTTGTTCCTCCTGACAGTGTAGACGAGTACTACACTTCAATTACAGAATCAGAATATTTTACAACAAATGAAGAAAAATTGGCACCTATACTAAATTATTTTGAAGACACATGGATTGGCCATCTAAGCAGGTCGGGTCACAGGAGGAGACCACGTTTCCATGTGGAGTGGTGGAACTGCTACTCGACCTGCTTAGAGAGAGGAGCAAAAACAAACAATGCCATAGAGGTATGGCACAACTCCTTCAACAAATCAATTGGCAAACCTCATCCTAATTTCTATCATTTCTTGGAAATTTTGAAGAATGAGAAAAGTTTCCAAGAAATGAGAATGTCGCAATCATTATCAGGTAGTCTGAAACCACGTATTTCTACCAGAACTAAGGAAATGTCTGGAAGACTATTGGGCGTAATTCAACAGTTTATGTTGACAGTGGCTTCAGACTACCTTGAAAATCTTGCTCACATCCTACATTTCTAAAACAGAAAATATTTATACTTGTCTGTTTTGCCCTAAAACAACTCCCACTAATTCAATTGATTATTTCCAAACATTTATAAATTAATAATAAAACTCGGGTCTCCTTACCTTAAGATGTTTTCTTTCTTCAACTCTTGGACTTACATTCCATCCATTATTTCACCAAGAGTCCTTTTTAAAAAAAAAAATCCATAGTAAATAACAGAGAATCCATTCGAAAAATCCATAGACCGATTAAAAACATATTAATATGCACACTAAAAACTGTGCATATCTAAAAAACGCACCCAATAAAAAAATCCAGAAAAAATTAAGATATTGCTCAAAAAACGCAATCCAATTCTGATCGAAATACAATGCCATTTCGATATCTGTAGAAATCCAAAATGAAGAGACCCAATAAAAAAATCCCGACTTTGTCCGCCCGTCATCGTAATGTGCCCCTATGTATTTTAATAATGTAAATTTGTCTTACCTTATTGCAGCTCTCCCTTGCTTCTGTTCTCTCCAGCGACGATCTCCGTAATGATGAAACTTACGTCTACGCGTCGACGTCATATGTTTTAGTAAAAATGAAAAAAGGACATTTTCTCTCATTGAAAACAATGGAAAAGCGGGAGAACCTTTTTAAAAAAATGTACTATAAAATGTTTCTCTACATAATAAAATACAAAAATATTTTTATAAAATATGTTCATGTATACTCTATTTGTATATATTATTTTCAGAATTTATTACAATGATTCTAAATATATAAAATTATCAATAAAATTGTTTTAAAAATGAATTACCTGTTTTGTATTTCTTTATACATGTTTGTTTATTAAAATTAGAAAATGCAAATTAATTATTTGTTAATTTACACTTTAAAATATGTTTTATTTTATTAACATTTATGAATAATAATTTAAATATACTTTACATTTAAATATATATATTTTTGTTCACCATTTATTCTTAACAATAATAATATTTAAACATAACATTACTTATATTTTTATCAATATATTTTTATATATAAATTATTTGAATATATTTTATTAGTTTATAATAATATATTGTATAACTTTTTACATAACACATAAATAATTGTAAACATTATTAATACCTGATTATTAATTTATATAAAATTTAACATAAACCTTAAACTAAAGTTAACATTTATTATCATCAATATTAAATAATTAATTACAAAATTAATACCCAAGCATTAATTTTTTTATCTTTAAAAAATATATATCTTCTATAAATGCTTCCATAATAAATTAAACAGTAGTATTAATATTCATACCTGAGTATTAATATAGTCAAAATGTATAGCTATTCCATAAAATATTTATTATTATTAACAAACATATTAACTCTTTAATAACAATATTAATACCTAAAAATAATAAACTATAAATAAATAATTATCTTTTATAAATAAATATTACTTAAATTATTTAACATCCATTATCAAAAAATATAACAAACACTTACCATACAATACTTACCAATACGTTGTAAAAGCATGCGTTGTACTTATATATGCGTTGTAATGGCATGCGTTGTAAAATCATACGATGTAAGTGTACCTGCGTTGTAATAGTTGTGTTGTAAAGGCATTGCGTTGTAATGCCTGCGTTGTAAAGGATGTCTCCCGCATAGTCCAGTTCAAACCAGTCCTGGGAGTCGTTGGCTCCTGCTCTGGTGCGAAACTGGACAAAGGACATGGGAGTAACCTCCAAACTGTCCTGACCCTCCCCTGGGAGGGTCCCCTGAATCTGTCCAACCTCTCCCGTGGGTACAAAAGGGCTTACCTGGCTGTAGACCCCTAGATTCGACGTGGACAAGATTTTGATCAAGAAACCACTGACCTTCGACCGTCTGGACACTCTGGACTTCGCTGGACTTCGACTGGTCCCGACTTCATCTCCCTCTCTGTCCAAAGCATCGTTTGTGCCCGTGCACCATACAGGCTCTGTGTAGGACCTGTGGAGCATCAAGGACAACTAAAGTTATCTCCCTTGGGGTGAAGGAGTCACTCCCCTGCATTCAAAGGCACCATAATGCAACTGACCGGTCTGCTGATCCTGAGCTCATGCAGACTCCGAAGGCTCCAGCAACACAGGATGTGGGTTCCTATGTTCTTTGTAGTCAAGCTGCTCTCTCACCACGTTTGATTCCAGTATCCCTTGTGGGGACCGCATAACTTGAACCCCTGTGCACCGTGTACTTTTGCAAGTGCATATGCTTGTTGGCATTTTTCCAACTAAGTGCATTGGGCTATCAATAGCCCCAACATCTGCGCACATTATTATTGTACAAAGAACTTGGGTCTCCTTGCACTCTGTGCCCTGCAAGCTGTTACATTGTGAAACTGCTAGATGTCCCCTTGCGACTCATGTGCCTTCAGCCTGTGGGTCCATTTGAGGGACAACACTGCTTTTCTTGGGCTCCCCTGATTGCTCCAGGCCTGCCCTGACTCCCCTTGCTGTGGTGAGTCCCCTGGTCCTTGCTGGGTCAGACCGTAACCTTCTTTGACCTTCTTCATGGGTTGCCGCTGCCAAGGCTTGTTGGTGCTCCCGCCAGACACTGACCCCTCAGCACTCAACATCCTTTGTGGGACAGCTCGTGTCCGACTCCTGGTCATCCTCGACATCTCCTGGTCCCTGCAGCTGTAGAGTCAAGGTCTCCTTCTTCACACCTGAAGCACCCAACATCGGTGGGCGTTCGTCTACCGAGCCCCTGGTCACTCCTGAGTGACCCAGACTCTGTCCCCTCTGCTTTCAGATTCCTTCCATCAAGAATCCACCTTTGGGTTCCACCGGACACTTTTCTTCTTACCAGCAGTGGCATTTCTTTGAATACTCCCATTGAGAACAACAGTGGTTTCCGATGCCACATCAGCCCTATGCACCCGGCTTCCCTGGGATAGGTAACTCTGGTACTTCGGTATCCATGGGTGGGGTGGCTCTCCAACCTTCTAGATTCAAAAGGGTTTCTTCGTAATCCACTGGGAAGGGTCCTTAAACTTTCCAAACTGCGACTCTCCCATTGGGTTATCACGTATGCACTTGCCAGGTCGTGTTCTCACACTGCACCCGTCTTCCGTGGGGTCCCTACTTACTCACCTTGGGTGGTTCCTTGGGGTCCCAGCGAGTTCTACATCCTCTAGACACTGTCTTGACTCGGAGTGCGTGGTTCCTATACCACTATTTTAGTTTATGGTTTGGTCTCCCCTGGAGCCCACTGTGTATTAGTGCTACTTACGATTGTTTCTGTGCTACAGTATTGTGTGCTTTGTGTTTATCTGCGTGGAGGAGATACTGTGAGGTATTTAAGGTATTATCATAATAAATACATATTTTTATAACTACTGTGTGGTTCTCGCCCAAAGCTATGGGTAGGATGAACACTGGTCATCTGCCACTCGAACCTTAGAGCAACGACGTGCTCTGCCTCCCCCGATCAGCCTTGGGCTTCAGTACTAGGGTCTACAATACCCCGAGTACTAGCCTACTAGGGTACCCCTACCGTGTCTGGCAACTAGTCAAAAATTATAGACCCAGACGGTAGTGCACCATTCACATTTTTAGTTTTTTCGGTCCTGATGAAGTGTCACTTGACCCGTTAGGGGCAAATGGGGCACAAAACATGTTGACCTACTACACTTTGGCAGCCCTTTAGGAACATCACATCCGCTTAGGGCACACACACCTTTTTAATTAGGCTCGAGCTACCTAAACATTAAAACCAGACAAGAGTAGGACTGCTCCTGACTTATTTTACTTCACTTACCCATGCACTACCCAGCCCTCACACCCGCACGCACCCAACGGCTTCGTCAAAAGATCTCCAACAAAGAGCCCCATTTACGGCAGCCCGTCGGGCATTGCAGCGCCGGCCCGCCGAGGAGCATGGCCCAATGATGAAGCATGACATCCTCCGGGGTGTGTGAGGGCATCGCGAAGAAAGACCTCACTTTCCCCACATGTCCATTTAGGAACTGCACACCCTTTTGATATACAGTCCCATTCGGGAGCTAGTGTGCAGGACCTTTTTGAAATGTAGCTCCCAGTCCCTCTCTTTTTGATATATGGTTCCTTGGGGTCCCAGCGATTCTACATCCTCTAGACACTGTCTTGACTCGAGTCATGGTTCTTATAACACTATTTTAGTATATGGTTTGGTCCCCCCTGGAGTCCACTGTGTATTAGTGCTACTTACGATTGTTTCTGTGCTACAGTATTGTGTGCTTTGTGTTTATCTGCGTGCAGCAGATACTGTGAAGTATATAAGGTGTTATAATAATAAATACCTATTTTTATAACTACTGTGTGGCTCTCCTTTCATTTAACCAATACATTAAGGTTGCATTCTGGTAAAACAAGCTGCTTAACATTCCTTCAAGACTCAGGGGTCGATTCCGATTCGGGCCGGAAAAAGCACCGACCGACTCGGATCCGGAAAAAATACCGACCGACACGTACCAGTGGCGCCCGACACGCCAAGTACGATGCAAGCCGCGATAAATCCGACCGACACGTCAGGAAACCAAGCCGACCGACCGAGCCGCTCGGAAAATAGCAATCCGGCCGGAAAAACACGCGAATCCAACCGACCGACACGCACCCGGAACAAATCCGACCGAATCGTACCCGCCAACTCCAACCTGCAAAGTACGATGCAAGGCGCGAAAAACACGACCGAGTCGGACGGAGGACAAGCCGTACGACCGACACGCATACAAAACCGAGCCGAAGCAACACAATACACCGCGACCGACGCGTACGCAGCATACAAAACTGCACAAACACAGCGTGAACGAAACGGAAAACACCGTACGAGACCAATGCAGGGTCCGACTCGGTCACAAGAACGTTTCCAACATACACAAACAGCACAAAGGAAAAATCAACCAAAAAAAGGCCAAACAAGCAATTACCAAGCCAATAAATACTGGGGGGGGTGGGGACAGAGAACAAAGACACACCAACAACTCCACCTATATAAAGGACACAAATCACTACCATGAGCCTTTGCAAATGCCATTCCACTGCCAGCACCCAAGAGAAAGCAACCACACACCCACAGCTCATCCCTCACACAAGCCACACACCAGCAGCACACCAACAAATACCTACCTCACATACACCCAGCACAACACACACCCACACACCCTCACCTGCACACCAACACACACATCACCCACTATCACCACCCATCACCATGCCCCCCAAGAAGAATCCCAAGTTCCTAGATAGTGAATTGGAAGTCATGGTAGACGAGATCCTCAGGGTGGAGCCACAGCTGTTTGGCACTCTGGTCCAACAGACCCCCATGTCGCAGAAAACCAAGATGTGGGAGAGGATCATCAACAGGGTGAACGCCCAATCACCATGTCGGCGCACAAAGACCGACATCCAGAACAGGTGGTATGACGTGCGCAGGAGGGTCCGGGAGCTGCTCAAGAAAGACTACCACCTGAGCCAATACACCGGCAGTGGCCCTCCTGCCAAGCCAGTATACCTCAGGCCCTGGGAGGAGAAGGTGCGGGCCATCCTTCCGCCAGTGAGCGTATATGGACTAGAGGACATCCCAGAGCCTGGTGAGTACACAACAAATGTACACAATAAACTGCCACAAAACACACACATCACTGTCAAGGGGAGAGTCAAACCATGCACTCATAGCAATTACACAGCAACTAGAACAGAATCATCCCAAAATGTGTATGTCAGTCAGATAAACACAACACATGCCATCAAAAAAGTCACATCCAACTGTGCCAACACATGTACAAACACAACCACAACTACAGCTAGGCAGTGGCACAAATAGAACTAACACACACATCCACACATGTAGCCACCACAACAACACCAACACACAGTGAAGACCACTCAAAGGAAGGAATTCTGTGTATGCTGGCCAAGTCAGTGTAGCCAATAGCATCATGGGAGTCGCAGTCACACATATTGCCCCCCCACAACTGTCCCATCAACACCACCCTGAACCATGCTCACATCACAGGGAGTGGAGAAGGACTCACAAGATGGCTGACACTGGCTACTGCTGTGGGGAGCACAAGGCCCTGCTGCCAACTGTGCACCAACAAACAGCAGGACACCACTGACTGACATCCTGAGAGACAACTTACACTCCCTGCAATGCAAGCACGTTCCATGGTGGGATATCTGGCTGGCTGGCTGGGTGGGAAGGGGGACTTGCAGCACTGACCATAGTCACCAGCACCTCCCCTCACACCCCCCCAACACAAACTCCACAGTACCCACCTGGTAGAATGCAATGCCCTCCATCCTAACACAAGATCCCACAAAGCACCACCACCCTGGGTTATGTTGTGTGAAGCACAGGGACACTCTTGGGACTCTTAGCCAAACAACTGCCAGGACAACACTCCCAGCCATCCTGTCAGCACAGCCAGCCCACCCCACAGGGAAGCAGAGTCAAAAGGAAGGAAGCATGGGCATGCTGGGAAGGGGGTGGAGGCAATAGCATGATGGGAGTCGTAGTCACAGACATTGCTCAGCCTCACAACTGGCCCATCAACACCACCCTGAACCATGCTCACATCACAGGGAGTGGAGAAGGACTCACAAGATGGCTGACACTGGCTACTGCTGTGGGGAGCACAAGGCCCTGCTGCCAACTGTGCACCAACAAACAGCAGGACACCACTGACTGACATCCTGAGAGACAACTTACACTCCCTGCAATGCAAGCACGTTCCATGGTGGGATATCCGGCTGGCTGGGTGGGAAGGGGGACTTGCAGCACTGACCATAGTCACCAGCACCTCCCCTCACACCCCCCCCAACACAAACTCCACAGTACCCACCTGGTAGAATGCAATGCCCTCCATCCTAACACAAGATCCCACAAAGCACCACCACCCTGGGTTATGTTGTGTGAAGCACAGGGACACTCTTGGGACTCTTAGCCAAACAACTGCCAGGACAACACTCCCAGCCATCCTGTCAGCACAGCCAGCCCACCCCACAGGGAAGCAGAGTCAAAAGGAAGGAAGCATGGGCATGCTGGGAAGGGGGTGGAGGCAATAGCATGATGGGAGTGGTAGTCACAGACATTGCTCAGCCTCACAACTGGCCCATCAACACCACCCTGAACCATGCTCACATCACAGGGAGTGGAGAAGGACTCACAAGATGGCTGACACTGGCTACTGCTGCGGGGAGCACAAGGCCCTGCTGGGAACTGTGCACCAACAAACAGCAGGACACCACTGACTGACATCCTGAGAGACAACTTACACTCCCTGCAATGCAAGCACGTTCCATGGTGGGATATCCGGCTGGCTGGGTGGGAAGGGGGACTTGCAGCACTGACCATAGTCACCAGCACCTCCCCTCACACCCCCCCCAACACAAACTCCACAGTACCCACCTGGTAGAATGCAATGCCCTCCATCCTAACACAAGATCCCACAAAGCACCACCACCCTGGGTTATGTTGTGTGAAGCACAGGGACACTCTTGGGACTCTTAGCCAAACAACTGCCAGGACAACACTCCCAGCCATCCTGTCAGCACAGCCAGCCCACCCCACAGGGAAGCAGAGTCAAAAGGAAGGAAGCATGGGCATGCTGGGAAGGGGGTGGAGGCAATAGCATGATGGGAGTGGTAGTCACAGACATTGCTCAGCCTCACAACTGTCCCATCAACACCACCCTGAACCATGCTCACATCACAGGGAGTGGAGAAGGACTCACAAGATGGCTGACACTGGCTACTGCTGTGGGGAGCACAAGGCCCTGCTGCCAACTGTGCACCAACAAACAGCAGGACACCTCTGACTGACATCCTGAGAGACAACTTACACTCCCTGCAATGCAAGCACGTTCCATGGTGGGATAACTGACTGGGTGGGTGGGTGGGTGGGAAGGAGGTCTGGCTGTCAACCAAACACAATCAATGCAGACCATGTTCACACCCCAGAGAATACATAGAAATGCCCAAATAATGCAGGACAATGTGCCACACCAATATCAACCCCTGACTGTGACGACTTAGGACAATACAATGTACAGGCCCGCACCCCGAGGCACAGTCACAACTGTCAGGTGTGTCAACCACTGATGCCTGCAGAAACATGACATACATTGTTTGTGTCTCCCAAAAACAGGTGATGATAGGGACACAGCAGCAGACGCTGAGGAGTCCCAGTCCCAGGCTCAAGAGGATGCCGAGCTCACTGGCGTCGTACAGCCTCTGTCCTCCTCGGACGATGAAGAACAACCTGGCACATCCGGTGCAAGTCAACATGCTGCACCAGCAGGACCACCAGCTGCAGCACCAGCAGGTCCACCAGCTGCACCCCCTGCACCCACCCCTCCAACGACTGTCACCACGAATACCATCCCTGCCGACATGGACAGAATAAGGAACAACACCAGCGCAGTGACCCTGGACCAACCTGGGGCCATGGACACCACCACCACCACCAACCCCCGAGGTGGACCAGGGTTATCTGTGCGTGCAACTGCACACACTGCACATGTCAGCAGGGGTGGTGGGAGGGGTGGGAGACAGAGGTCGCTGCTTGCAGACGTTGCTGGTGTGCATGAAGACCCACAACTGGTACGCATAGCTGATGCGTACCAGTCCAGCACCGGAGAGCTCAGCCAGGTAGTGGGGCTCCTCAGAGACATCAAACAGCAGCAGGCTGCCCATCATGCCCGCTTGGACTCCCACATGTCCCATGTGGAGTCACACATGTCACGTGTGGACTCCCACATGTCACGTGTGGACTCCCACATGACCCGCGTGGAGTCCAAGTGGGATGTACTACATGAGATGACGGCGGTGCACAGGGACATTTTACAATGCCTCCGCCAGATGAACAGCAACCAGTCCACACCTCCCTGTGTGCCAACAACATCTGGTACCGAACAAACTGCAACTGCCACAGGGAGGGAGGAGGACTCTGGCGGAGAGTCCCCTGCACCGCAGCAGCCTGCACTTGAGGGCCCCCCCCCAAGAAGAGGGGTCGTCCGAGGAGGGGAAAGTGAGAGGCTGATGGCCAAGCGCAACTCCCAGGAAGCCTGAACCTGTTCTGGATTTTCGCCTTTGTGCACAGACTGTTCACCCTGTTGATGGCAACACTACTCCCACACATTGCATGGGGAGTACAAGTTGGAACAATGTGTCAGACAACTGTGGCCCCGATACTGGGGATCCTGTCTACCTGGACTTTCTATTCATCTAGGAACTTGGGATTGCAAGATTCATGTACAGCACAATCCATCCTATGCACTATTATCACAGATGTATCACAATAAACACAATAATACACCATACTTGCCTCTGTCGTGATTCCAACGTGGGTGCTGTTATGGGGATGATGAACAACAAAATTACACTGTGTATGCGAACTGCAACAGCAAGGACAACACAGGCATGTGAGTACAGGCAACGTGACACATATGAGGGAGACACACCACCAGGGCTACACAACACATACACACCTAGGCCATCTGACTCATTGCCTACACTGATGTTGCCAGGGAAGACGGTGCAATGCACAGACACCACACCCATTCCCAGTTGTAGTCAAGTAGCCCACAGGTGCAGTAAGCAAATGGCAGTCAAATGTGTGACCACAGACAACGCACATCACTAAGTGAAGCACAGGTTTATTACACAGTAGCAACATGCCGTAACCACTACAGATGCAAGGTAACCCCACCTGGTAGCGGGCACACAGTCAACAACTGTAGACAGAAGGAAGTCCATGGGTGTGGCGCACATCACCTGTAGGGACACAACAGCTACCAGCCTGGATGTGCAATCACGTTGTCGGTGGACACAGTTGACCAAACGAATCTGAAAGTACCCTGTGAAGGACAGAAATGACACACAGTCAAAAGCAATGGAGTACAGGACAGAACAGCAAAACTCATGCACAATACATGTTACAAGATACCCACCCAGAACCAAGTTAGCATGTGAACACTGTTGGGGAGTACAGCCCACCTGTAAGCACACATCGCAACACACATCCAGTCAAGTAGCCCATGGACACACTCCAACAGCACCAGAGCACCACCCACACATCATGCCAACTCACATCATTGACATGACACCTCAGGATACTCACATTCAGCTAAAGAAGTTGGTGATGAGCTGTGTGCGGACATCACCATCACCATCATCATCATCATCGTCACTGGCATCGTGTTCCAGGCCAGGATCCTCCACAGGTGGCGGATGTTGGTCATCGTCATCCTGGATGAGAGGCAACTCCTTCCGCACTGCCAGGTTGTGGAGCATGCAGCAGACGATGATAATCTTGCACACTTTCGCAGGGGCATATGGGAGGGACCCTCCGGTCTTGTCCAGGCAGCGGAAGCGGCTCTTCAGGAGACCAAAGGTCCGCTCAATCACTCTCCTGGTCCGACCATGTGCCTCATTGTAGCGCATCTGGGCAGGTGTCACAGGGTTCCTGAGGGGTGTCAGCAACCACGGCATGTTGGGGTATCCCGAGTCACCTACGGACAGACAAGTGCACATCAGCTGACTTGGAAAAGTGGGCGGAATACTACAGATCAGATCACACACAATGGCACAAAGTCAGTACACACCGACAAGCCAGGCACGCTGGTTCTGCATCTGTGCCATCAACCTGGGGATGCGACTACTCCTCATCACAAAGGCATCGTGTGCTGAACCAGGGAAACGGGCACACACGTGTGTGATGGTCATGTCTGCAAGACACACCACCAGTGCATTGACCGAGTGGTAGTGCTTGCGGTTCCTGTAGGCCTGCTCCTGGGCCTGTGGTGGTACCAAAGCCACATGTGTCCCATCAATGGAGCCAATGACATGCGGCATCCTCCCCAGGGCATAAAAGTCACTCTTCACGTCAGTGAGTCGTCGCAGTCTAGGGAAATAGATGTACCGGTTCAGGAAGAGCAACATTGCCGCCAAGAAATCGCGGAGCACACGGCTGAACATGGTCTGTGACATCCCACCAGCAGACGCCACAGTATGTTGGAAGGTACCGGTGGCAAAGAAGTGTAGGGCTGCCATCACCTTCACCTTGGGGGTCAGCGCTGTAGGATACGGCCGGCCAGGCTGCAAATGTGGGGACAACTGCACTGCCAAATCCTCAATCAGCTGCCTGGTGAAGCGGTACCGTCGGATGCTGTCCCGTTCCACCATCGTTGCCAGGTCTGGGAATGGCCGATGGACAGCAGGAGCCCTGCAGTGCAGAGGAGAAGTAAGCAAGATCGTCAGTCACCCCACATATGCGGCATTGAACACACTCAAGATCCCAACATACATCATCATGAGGCACAACTACATGAAGTGTGCAGTACCGGAACGACATGTATGGTACATACATGGCCAACATCTGTCAACACGGTCCTACAGGTGGCATCAATTTGTCCCAGGTTGGCCCATTGGATATCATGATGCTGTGTCACAGTCACCCCCCAGTGACATGTGAGGACAGATGTGCCCCAGGCACCACAGCTCAACGACAGGCACATTCCCAGGGACCCTGTAATGCCACATGGACACTGGCATCACCTGGAGTATCATGTGTACACCACAACAAAACAAACATGACCCCCACAGGTAGTGGCCACACTTGCCATGGCAGGAGAGCCATGGACGTCTGTGACACACACGCACAACATCAGAGTCCATGCACACACAACGTGGATGTGGAGACTGTCTCCCATTGTGCACATGAAATCAGAGACATTGTAAACACTACATGCACAAAGACTGTGGAGGGCCATCACTATTGTGCCACTGGGACACCCTGGCTCAAACATACCGTCCCACATGGGACTCACGGGGTATGTGACATGACATACACAAACACCACTGTGAAATGTGACCATGGCACATGCACAGATATGAACAGTTGCACATCACAGTGGTCACGTACACGTAACACCCAGGATCCTGTCCCCATTAACACGTGCACAGCCTGGGGGTGGCTGCCCACAGGTGACACCCACAGGACAAAATGTACACCAACATACACACAATAGGAAATGCAGCCTTACATGCCTTATGATAAGGTTTGGACAGGCTGTCGTGATGTAGGTGTGCCCCTCACTCCCTGGGAGCTATCTGTGGCTGGCATATGTCCATCTGAGACAGGCATGCTGACATATGCCAGTCACATGTACAGTGATGCGTTGAACAGCAATGGACCGATCGGTGCCTCCGGCCGGCCCATTGCTTTCAATGTGTGCGGGTACGCGTTGTACCCCTGTGCGCGTTGTACTGCAATGGACCGATCGGTGCCTCCGGCCGGCCCATTGCATTCAATGTGTGCGGGTACGCGTTGTACCCCTGTGCGCGTTGTACTGCAATGGACCGATCGGTGCCTCCGGCCGGCCCATTGCATTCAATGTGTGCGGGTACGCGTTGTACCCCTGTGCGCGTTGAACAGCAATGGACCGATCGGTGCCTCCGGCCGGCCCATTGCATTCAATGTGTGCGGGTACGCGTTGTACCCCTGTGCGCGTTGTACTGCAATGGACCGATCGGTGCCTCCGGCCGGCCCATTGCATTCAATGTGTGCGGGTGCGCGTTGTACCCCTGTGCGCGTTGTACTGCAATGGACCGATCGGTGCCTCCGGCCGGCCCATTGCATTCAATGTGTGCGGGTACGCGTTGTACCCCTGTGCGCGTTGTACTGCAATGGACCGATCGGTGCCTCCGGCCGGCCCATTGCATTCAATGTGTGCGGGTACGCGTTGTACCCCTGTGCGCGTTGTACTGCAATGGACCGATCGGTGCCTCCGGCCGGCCCATTGCTTTCAATGTGTGCGGGTACGCGTTGTACCCCTGTGCGCGTTGTACTGCAATGGACCGATCGGTGCCTCCGGCCGGCCCATTGCTTTCAATGTGTGCGGGTACGCGTTGTACCCCTGTGCGCGTTGTACCTCAATGGACCGATCGGTGCGCACCCATTGACAATGGGCTTGCCTGGCAACGGACGCGTTTTCGAATATTCGAACGAGTCGGTTGCTGGAAAATCAGTTGGTCACCCACAACAATGTTGCAAAATCATGTATGTCATGAAGTTGAAATTTTGAAGGATGCTGTGGGCGTGTTTTGGTGCTGCTATTCCATGGATTGGCCAGATTCAGAAGATGCAAACGACTTGGACCTATCACTTTGGACACAAGGGACAGTATCTGCCTCTCCAGCACATATATATTGCTGCATGTTCCCCTGAGAGCCCACTTGCCTGCACTACATGCTCCAGGACGACATCTGCCACTGCACTGCTGCTGTCTCTGCCCCTCTGGACCCTGCAATGGCACGTACTGTGGAGAGAGCCCCAGCCTTCAGCCTTGAAGAGAACCAGGCCCTGCTGGACAGCCTACTTCCACAGTACAGCAAGCTGTATGGGACACCAGGGGAGCAGGTGAGTGTTCTGTGCACTGCCTTTCTGAATGTGCATTTTGTCTGACTAGCAAGGCTGAGAGTCAGCACACCACTGGCTAGCAGGCTCACTGAGTAGTTGTCACCCCCCATAGTGTGTAGTGACTTGCACTGGACAGGTATGGTGCAGTGACAGTGCTTCTGAACAGGGTTTTACTCCCCATGCTATGATACCATGTAGTGACTTCTGGAAAACTGTCCATGGGCAGCCGTGCACTGCCTGGGTACACCATGTGCCCCTGTGATTGCGACATGTATATGCAACTGTGTCATGCACGGATATGTTGCATGTGTAGTAATGGCCTTATCACTTTGTCATCCTGACAGGCTTCTGCCCATCGGAAGCATGAGATCTGGAAGGACATCGTCCGGGCTGTCCGGTCCGTGGGGGTCTACAAGCGCCGGATCCGCAACTGCCAAAAGAGGTGGCAGGACCTTCGGGGCTGGACCCGGAGGATTGCACGGGTCCAGCTGAAGCTGTCGCCTCCTCGCAGGAGGGGCGGAACACGGACCCTGACCCCCCACATGCTCAGGATCCTGGCGGTGGTCTTTCCAGACCTGGATGGGCAGCTGAAGGCCAGAGAGCAGCAAGGAGGGGTGAGTCAAAGACTGCACTGTGTACTCTGTCTAACATGTTATGTGCCCTCCTCGGGCCAGGTTGAACTGCCACAGTACAGCAGTCATGTTGTCCAGGAGCCATGTCCCTCTATTGTGCACTGCCCACTCCTCATCTGATACCCAGGTGTGGCCCTTACATGCAGGGAATTCTGTCACTTAGGACTGTGTCCTTGCAGTTTGCTTGACTCAAGGTGGGAGACAGCATCTGTTTCCCTGACTCTGTGGTGGGCATCATGGGTGGGTCCATTGCTTACACAATGCCTGTATTCTGACATGTATTCAGCGTGTTACTTTGATCTGTGGTCCAATTGCTGAGCTGATCCACCACATGTGGCTGGGGTACCTGGCACACACCCATGCTGCGGGTGGGAACAATGTTTGGGCCCCAGGAGTATGTATATGACGTGTGTCACACATACTTAGCCAGCTGCCTACAGTCCAGGGCTCATCCCTCATTCATGTGGGGCTGGACAGTCATGCCTACTCCAGGCCATACAATACACTCTGTACTCCCACTCCCGTGTATCAGAGGACACATTGTGCACAGTGATTTGACCCCTCAGGTGTCTGCCTCTGTGTCAGTGTGCTGTGGATTAGTCGCCAGGACTGCTGTGGAGTTTCTTGGTAGGGGCTCAGCATGCCACTGGAGATGTGACCATAGGAGACGATACTTGTGTGACACATAGGTGTCTGATCAGCTGCCCATGCAGACTGGGGCATGTAAATGTGAAGTTCAGGCAGCTGTTCCCCATGCACAGCAGAGTGTGAGGGGCTCAGGTTCAGAGGGTAGTGTCACAGGTCTCCCATATGTCCAATAGGTATGACCTGGACAGATGAGGGTTAAGAGGATGTGTTGTGGGGGGGATGTACATGTGCACTTGTGCAGCTCCAGGACTTGCATTCCCCATGACCTACTATTGTGACACAGTGCAGAGTGTTGTTGTCTGGCTGCAAAGTCATACATCACTGAGACAGTGATGTATGACTTTGCAGTCATGCCTCCGCCATGGCATGTGTCTACTGATTGGTGATCCTGCAGGGGAGTGACATGTGCTACATGCACACCATAGTGGCGCTGGCTATCAGGACATGGGTGCATCATGGTGTCTGTCGCTGGTATGCATCACATGCATTTCCTATTTGACTCTGGGCATCCCTTACATCCGTAAACCTGTACTGACTCAGTGGCAAGAGCTGTGATGTGTCCACACCGTGTCCTCTGCACTGTCCAACTACTGTGTACTTGGTGCATGTGTCAACACTGGGGTGTTGCAATCCAACAGACACCAGACAGATGGGTGCAAGGCCATGTGGGATGTGAGTGCCATGCTTGGCATCAGACTGACAATTGACTTCTCCTGTTCAATTAGGGCACTTTTAGCAATGTACAACTAATGATGCCAGGGCTTGCTCTGTAATGTGCTGTGCTCACAGTGGTGTGTGCGTTTGGTGCAGGTGACTGATGTCTGTCTGTTTCCCCATTGTTTGCAGATACATCCACGGCCACGGAAGGGGACAGCTCCACGGACCAGGAGGAGCCGGAGAGCCAGACTGGGTCAGCAGCCGAGGAGTGGTCGGAGGGACCCAGTGGCACGGAGGGCGAGGGGAGCCACACCGAGGAGTCCTCAGCAGCATCCACCTCAGCTGAGGACCAGAGCAACTCGGAGGATGACTCCCTTGTGGAGGCGGGTGTCAGCAGCCACCACACCCCAGCTAGTGTTGCTGTCCCCGCCACCACCAGCACCACCACCGCCCTCCCATCGGCTCCCATTCCCCAGGTCCGTGGAGGCTCCCATGTCCGGGAGCGTGTCTCCTTTGGGCCAGGCACCGCACCCCCTGCCCCTGTGTCCCCTGCTGCCCTGAGTGAGGAGTCTGTGTACCTCCTTCGCCAGCTCCATGTAGGGCAGACAGCCATGCTGAGTGTCCTCCATGCGCACACCGCGCTGTTGACTCAGCTGGTGTCGTTCATGGAGGGCATCTCATCGGGCATGTCTGACCTACAGAGGGGCAATAGGTCCATGGACTCCTCCCTGACGGCAGCAGTGTCCCTCCTCAAACGGTCCCTCACCCCTCCTGCCTCTGCTCCATCCACACTCCCCAGCACCTTACCCATCCCAGGCACACACACACTGGCACAGGCACACACCAGCACACACACATCCAGCACACTGACACACACGCCAATGACAAAACGCACACGCACGCACATTCAGGGGACTGAAGCCAGACTCACAGGGGATGGGGCCCTGGAACACACACACGCATCCACATGCACTGCGCAGTCCTCAGTTCCCTCTCCCTCCAAAGCACCCTCCCTTGCCTCACCTGCAACCCCAAAGTCACAGCAGCTCTTCCTCTGTGACCTCGGCCTCTTCCCCACCGATGAAGCTGCTCCAGCATCCCGGGGGAAGAGGAAGCCCACCCACACGGAGCAGAGTGCCCCTCGCCCCCGGACACCCTCCCCCAGGCGCAGACGGACTGAGGCCCCCACCCGCAAGTCCCCCGGAGTGCTAAGAGCAAGACCCCGCCACCACCCTGCAGCTCAGGCACAAGGTCTCCGTCCTCCATCCCTCAGGCCCCCACTGCACAGGTGCCCCCACCACACCCTGCCCCAGGTTCCCCCACCCACAGATATACCATCCCCAAGATGCTCCGGCCTTCTCCCCCTGCCACTTGCTCTCCCAGCACCACACCCCCCGCTGCGCTTGTCTGTGCCACTGATGTGGTGAGGGTGTCCCCCCTCTGTCCAACCCACCTTGCCTGTTCCCCATTCTCCTCCCCTGGAGGTAGGCACTGCAGTGGAGTCCACTACCGCCCTGTCTGACTTGGGCACTGCAGTGGCGGACCTGTCCACCCCATCTGCAGGGTCCACTGCAGTTGTGCCGGCACCCACGACATCTGTGTCATGCCCCCCAGTTGTGCCGGCACACACCATGTCAGACACCTCCACTGCAGTTGTCAGTGGCTCTCCTGCACCCACCACCCCTTCCCTGACTCCCCCTGGTGAGCCCTGATCCTGTCCCTGCGGTGCCTGGCCTGCCCCCCGGTTGCCCCTCCTAGTGGATTGTCCCTGGTATTGTGCAGGCATGCGTAGGGTGACATCTGCCAGTGTCACCCTGTTTGAACTTTGACAATGGACTGGCCATTGGCCTTTGCTCTTTTTTCAGGACTTCGTTTGGCCTCAACACATATGCTGAATAAAGCAACTTTCTTTTCTCTAGTGCTCATGCTTCAGATGTACATGTTGTTGGTGCAGCTAACCATGCCCTTGCTGCAGTGATGGTGATATCTGGTCTCATGATTATGAAGTGTTACTGTGCAGGAACCCATGTGGTCCAGGGGGAATGTGTCCTATCATGTGGTGTATCCATGTCATCAATAGCAGCATCTGAGGGTGTCATGTGTTCAGTATTTGGCAATGGGTTTCCTACTTACATTGGCAATTTCATATCTGTGGCTTCCACCCCTGCACATCTGTTGTGCCTGCCATCGTTGCATTTGTCTACTTCCCTGACCGTGTTGCCATCTCCAGTGGACATGCAGGTTTGGGCATCAATGGGGAGGGACTCATCCGTGTAGTCAGTGCAACATTGCTATACAAGTGTGTTGGATCTGTGCTGATGATTCCGTTGGCACATCCATGACCAGGCTGATGTGATGGGAGCCCTCATTTGGTGCTAATTGTTGATTGTGTGACCAAGTGCTCAGCTGACATGATGGGGCCCTACTGAGGCAACATATGGCACAGCTTTCCTCACACAGGAGTGGAGTCCCCTCATGGCAGTGTGTACACGTGTGACATTGCCTGCGCCCAAGGTGTGTGTTGTATGTGCATGTCTGTGTGTTCACTTCCATTCATCTGCGCATGCTGTGATCCCTAGTGTTGTACCTGTTTGTGATGCTTGCTGACTTGAGCTATGTTCCCCCAAAGTCTTCTCCCTGTGTTCTCTGTGATGTGGGTGCATGGCACATTACTGGTCATCAGGGTGTCACCCATAGGTGTGTTTGCTGTCAGGGCAGAGTTTGTGTGCTGACGCAGATGGGTCACAGTCAGGTTTCCCTTTGGCACTTGTTGTTTGCCCCTGTCATGTGATTTCCAGTTTGTGTTATCTTTCAGTGATTGTGACACGTTGTGTGTGTGACTGCTGGCACTCCTTAGGGTCCGGGCTGCAATGTTGGTTGTTGTCTATGTGTGTTCTTTGTGGGTGACCTTGGCTTCTTCATTGGTGTGTGACTGTGGCTGGGATCCCATTGGTCGGTGTGGTATTGCCGTCATGTCCATGTACAGAGTAGTGTGCAGTGTGTCAGACATTCAGGAGTCTTGTTGAGTGTCCATGTGTGATGTGTTTCTACACCTTGGTTCCCACCCACCACCCTGGAATAGTCATGGGTGCATGTGCAATGTCACCAGTGCATGTGTACTTCACTGCTGCACATTGTTGGAGGTCGAGGGGTGTGGTGTTGAGTGTGTGCAGATGAGAGTTGTTGCCCGGCTAGTCCCCTGCCTCCATGTTGGCCTTGGCTTACTGGCCATGCTGATTGATTTGTGCTTGTGTAGGTGTGATGGTAGTTAGTTGCTCAGGACACCTGACTGTGGTTCACAGTGTGAACGACATTTAGCTTTGTCATCACAGTGGTATTTTTCTTCAGCCCAGGGTCACCACATTGTGGGGGCCCTGGGGGTGGTGCTGTGGTGTGTCTGTGACTTGCTGTGTCAGTTGTTGTTCCTACGTGCCTGTGTGACATGTGTGTTTTGTGCTCCCTCTCACCTGTCAATGCCTGCTTGCCCACATAGGGGATTTGGATCCATGAGTTAGCTTAGTGTGGCAGTGTATGCACATCTGTATGATTGGTATTCAGCTCTCCTCATGTGTTGTGTTGTTGCCTGGGGACACTGGCACCCCCACCCCTCACCTGCTGTGTATGATGACAGTGTTGGTCTGCCTGTTTGTGTTTGTGCATCTGCACCACTGCATTGGCATATCTTGGGTGTGCCATTGGCTGTATGTTGTTTGGTGTGTTTCCCCTGCTGTCCCTGGGACTCCTAGGTCATCGGTCAGCACAGTGATCATGGTTTGTGTGTCCCATTGCTGCCATGGTATGGTATCTGTTCACCTCACATCTGCTGTCTCCACAGGGTATCTGCATTTGTGTGCCCATTGGTGCAAATATGTGGTTCTGCATTCTGATGGTCACTTCTGTCATTGTGTCATTGATGACTGTTGACGGTCTCAGCCCCCATGGGTGTTGTTTGTCTGCACATGGCCAAAGGAATGTTTCATTTGCACTGCAGTATTTGGCTCCCCCAATTTATGTTGCAATGGGACACATACACTACTTTGCCACAGATGAGTTTTTGGTTCTGTGACCAGGAATGATCCATGCAGTTTGGCAGTTGCAGCTCTTTCTTTGTTAACAATTACCTTTTGGTCACTGTGATGATGAGGGTGTAGACCCCATTGCCACAATGGTCAAAATGTGCTTCAGCTATGGACCCCACACTTACCTTTTGGTCACTGTGATGATGGGGGTTTAGACCCCATTGCCACAATGGTCAAAATGTGCTTCAGCTATGGACCCCACACTTGCCTTTTGGTCACTGTGATGATGGGGGTTTAGACCCCATTGCCACAATGGTCAAAATGTGCTTCAGCTATGGACCCCACACTTGCCTTTTGGTCACTGTGATGATGGGGGTTTAGACCCCATTGCCACAATGGTCAAAATGTGCTTCAGCTATGGACCCCACACTTGCCTTTTGGTCACTGTGATGATGGGGGTTTAGGCCCCATTGCCACAATGGTCATGGGCTGCTTGCATTGTGGGTGCCACACACATATATGTGTGGCACATGTGCTAGGGGGTCACATTGTATGTTCAATGTCATGTTCGGTGTTGTAGGCATTTGACACAGCCTGCTCACACGCTTGTCATGGTGGTGGGGGGATGTCTTAATCTTGCATTCCCTAGGTTGTGGTGTGCTTGTTGTGTCATGCATTGTCCATCCTATGAGTGGGGGTGGTAGTAGTGGTAGGCATCCAGCCCCCCTGGCTAAGGGTGGTAGTAGTGGTAGGCTTCCTGCCCCCCTGGCTAAGGGTGGTAGTAGTGGTGGGCATCCTGCCCCCCCTGGGTGAGGGTGGTAGTAGTGGTAGGCATCCTGCCCCCCTGGCTAAGGGTGGTAGTAGTGGTAGGCATCCAGCCCCCCTGGCTAAGGGTGGTAGTAGTGGTGGGCATCCTGCCCCCCTGGCTAAGGGTGGTAGTAGTGGTGGGCATCCTGCCCCCCCTGGGTGAGGGTGGTAGTAGTGGTGGGCATCCTGCCCCCCTGGCTAAGGGTGGTAGTAGTGGTAGGCATCCAGCCCCCCTGGCTAAGGGTGGTAGTAGTGGTGGGCATCCTGCCCCCCTGGGTGAGGGTGGTAGTAGTGGTGGGCATCCTGCCCCCCTGGCTAAGGGTGGTAGTAGTGGTGGGCATCCTGCCCCCCCTGGGTGAGGGTGGTAGTAGTGGTGGGCATCCTGCCCCCCCTGGGTGAGGGTGGTAGTAGTGGTGGGCATCCTGCCCCCCTGGCTAAGGGTGGTAGTAGTGGTGGGCATCCTGCCCCCCTGGGTGAGGGTGGTAGTAGTGGTGGGCATCCTGCCCCCCCTGGGTGAGGGTGGTAGTAGTGGTGGGCATCCTGCCCCCTGGCTAAGGGTGGTAGTAGTGGTAGGCATCCTGCCCCCCTGGCTAAGGGTGGTAGTAGTGGTAGGCATCCTGCCCCCCTGGCTAAGGGTGGTAGTAGTGGTAGGCATCCTGCCCCCCCTGGCTAAGGGTGGTAGTAGTGGTAGGCATCCTGCCACCCTGGCTAAGGGTGGTAGTAGTGGTGGGCATCCTGCCCCCCCTGGGTGAGGGTGGTAGTAGTGGTAGGCATCCTGCCCCCCTGGCTAAGGGTGGTAGTAGTGGTAGGCATCCTGCCCCCCTGGCTAAGGGTGGTAGTAGTGGTGGGCATCCTGCCCCCCCTGGGTGAGGGTGGTAGTAGTGGTAGGCATCCTGCCCCCCTGGCTAAGGGTGGTAGTAGTGGTAGGCATCCAGCCCCCCTGGCTAAGGGTGGTAGTAGTGGTGGGCATCCTGCCCCCCCTGGGTGAGGGTGGTAGTAGTGGTGGGCATCCTGCCCCCCTGGCTAAGGGTGGTAGTGGTGGTGGGCATTTGGCACCCCCCTGGCTAAGGGTGGTTGTGGTGGTTGGCATCCAGCCCCCCCTGGGTTGGGGTGGTGGCGCGCATTCAGGCCCCTGTGTGCATATGTGGCATTGGTGATGGGCATCCCGCCCCTATGGTGCTGCTGTTGCAAGTATATTCAGATTCCCCGTGTATGTGTGTGATGTGTCGTGTACGTGTTGTATGTGTTTTGTGGTTGGTGTCTGACTTACCTTCTGCGCCGTACGCGTCCGTGCCTGTTCCGGTAGTAGATGTAGAATATTGGTATGATCGGGACGAAGGGATTCATGGTTGGTTCGTGTCGTTCGTCCTTCTCGTTGCTTCGCGTCGTCCTCGTCGCTTGGCTTCGTCCTCGTCGCTTCGCTTCGTCCTCGTCGCTTCGCGTCGTCCTCGTCTGTGCTGTGTTCGTCTCGTAGCCGTGGATCGTGTTGTGGCGCGATTCGGAGCTTATGTGCGCCTCTCCCGGATGCTTTGACGTGCCGTGCGTAGCGACGGGTTCGGCGCGTACGGAAAGCGCATCGTACTTGTCCGGCCGGACGGGGCTGCATTTTCCCTTCCGTGCGACTCGATTCGGCGTTTCCGGATTCGCCTCGGTCGGAGAACAGGACCTGGTTTGGGTGAGTACGGCTCGGCCGGGAATTTTTGCTGTTGTGCGCATCGTACTTGCTCGTTCGGTGTGCTGTACGGATCGGTCGGGAAACTGGCTTTCGCATGGCTTTTTCCCGACCGAATAGTATTGGGTGCGCCTCCGACCGAGAT
>CAWUFW010028013.1:0-23861 GCA_963921515.1 Calotriton arnoldi
CAACACTTATACATATGTTATGGTCCTGCCCTGTTCTCCAAACCTATTGGCACACCATCCATACCACACTGCAGGAGTTTACAGGACTCGCAGATATCTACACTTGGGAGGCCTGCTCCCTAAGCATATTCTAGCGTAGAAAGCAACACAAGGTACCAATGCGCTTCACAGCCCTTGCCCTGCTTCTAGCCAAATGCGCAATCAAATTACAATGGCATGCACCCACGGGCTCTCCAGTGGAGGCAATGTGCAAATGGGGCGCTGCAGAGGAAGACACACTCCGATATGAGGTCTGTCGAATACACCGCCTACCCATATCTCCACAGTGGCATATCTTACTCATGCATATCTGTCAAACAACAGACAATGATGATCTACCCCCGTAGATATAGGGCCCCTCCTTTTAGTGCCTAAGTGGGTATGCCTCCCCCTCTGGGATGACCACCTTCACCCCCACAAAGCCTGCCACTCTCAAACCCCTACTCGCTTCCGTTAGTGTTTAACACATCGGAGAGCCCAAGCACGCTTTCCCATGCCCGGAACCACACATATTATACTGTCACCATTGTACCAGAACAAGCCCGCCTCTCTTTCCTCCCGCTGTCCCCCATATTTCTTCCCAAGTTAAGTGTTGAAGTTGCCATCTCAGGTGAGACACAGACACATAGTACTCTTTTATGGGGCAGTTTAATACCCCTTCATGTCACAACACGAATGTTTAGTGTATTTGCCTAAATGAACCAACATGCTTTTGTAATCTTACAATGTTTACCATGTAATGTAACCTGTCACGTATTGTTGTTATTTACAATGCAACAAAAAGAACGAAAAACCTAATAAAAATTACTTTCAAAAATAAGAATAAAGGGACGTTACAGTTAGGTGAAAATGTAAGTTAAAACATGCAGTTTTAAAATAAAAAATAAAAAACACTGAAATTCACCAGTTCTAGTTATATCAAGTAACTATGACTTGTGGCCTAAAGTAACTATATAGCTTGTGCCTTCGCCATGCACTACTAATTACCTTCCATATTACATCATTCATGACATGTTCTATGACATCATTGATAACATCACTGCAATATCTGCAATGACATCATTGATGCCAAAACTGTGCATGGCGAGGCGTGAGAAAGAGAAATCACACAAAAGGAGAAAGGAGTGGGAAGAAGAAGACCTAAAAACAGTGCCAAAGGGACACAGCTGGGATGAGAAAGAACCTGCAAGAATGAGATGAAGAGACGGGGACTGTCTGGTGTTTGATTAAAGAGGCATAAGGTGGAATCAAGACTACGCATTCTTTATAATCAGCACCAGAATGTTGGGTTTCAGAGCAAAAGTCTGAGCTCTGGCACTTCAAATCAAATCAATCTTTATTCGGATTTATACTCAAATCCATAAATGAGACAAAGATCAATAATAAAAGATTTGACATATATAATCCACATACTTTCAGATAAAACCAAATATGCCAATCAATATATTAAAAAGTAAAATATGAACAAAGATCAAAGCTGATCAGGGACTAGTGCAAATTACAATTACAAAAGTTTTAAGGTACATGTAAAAGGTTATTTATATACATTGATGGACGTGTTTTTCCTATTAAACGCCAAGGACATTTTAGCACTGTACAAGGAACAAAAATAAAATATACCACAGCCATTCATATGTTTAACTTCCTAAAAATAACATACCTCAGCTGCCATTTCAGTTTTGGTCATAGCGTAAACCGTCTAAGTGAATTAATGATTGCGACAGGAAAAGGGATTGTAAAATAGAACATCTAATATTGCTATAAAATTTACAAAATAACATAAAATGAGTGGTTGACTGTATTGCCTTTCCGTCACATGGGCATCTTTGTAGTTTTCAGGGCCACAGATCTGTTTTTGAAAAGGCCACTAGATGGTGAATCAGCCGACAAAATCTGTCAGAAGCGTTTTTCACATCTACCAAGTAGCCTTGTATCCCCTGTTCAGATTGGCCCATACATTACCTATTAATTGTAGGTTTTATTATTTCCTGGTGTTCTCTACACAGGTCCCTTTTTCCCAACAGGATGGATTTAATTTCATTTTACAAAACTGCAGGATACTGTGAGGTTCTAAAGGATTAAGGGCCAGATGTACGACGGAAAATTGCATGCGCAAACAGGTTTGCGACCCGTTTGCGCATGCAAAAATCCTGTGGGCCATATACTTACACTATTTTGCGAGTTGCAAATAATTTGCGACTCGCTATTAGGAAGGGGCGTTCCCTTCCTAATTTCGACCCCACAAGCCATGTAGGAATGTTTTGCAACCGCAATTGCGGTTGCAAAACACTCGCAGTTTACCACCCTCTTCAAGAGGGTGGTAAAGCACTCGCAAACAGGAAGGGGTCCCCAGGGCACCCCTTTCCCTTTGGGAATGCATGTGCAAACATTTTTTAAGAGCAGGCAGTGGTCCCAGGGACCACTGCCAGCCCTTAAAAAATTAAACGAAAGCGTTTAATTTTTCTTTTTAGGTCGAGCCTTGACAAAGCATGCGCTGTCTGCAAGACCTCTTGTAAGCACTATACCGAGGGGAAATTCCGCCTGTGCTTACCATTGGCTGATTCCTGCGTAGATCTTCTTTGGTTGCTCCTCATTTGTTGTCACTGCCGATTCATCACTTCCGTTTTGGACCCAGGAGCACCAGCCAACTACAGTCCCCTTACGCTGTAGCTGCTTAATTGTTCCATTGTGGACTACTTCAATAAAGCAGAAGCTTCCAAAAATTGCGCCACCGGAAAATGCAAGCTGTCTATGCTTCCGTTGTCTGTGCTGTCTGACAGAGCTCTGCTGGGTACACTGCCTTGTACAACCCTCTCCCCGCCCCATCGCTTTTCCAAGCTCACCCCATATAATTAGATTTTTTTATTTTTCCCAGCGCGCCATGCCTTGCTTTAACTTTTATAAAAGCGGCACATGCCTTGCTTTATAATCCGGCATGGAGAGTGTGCCGTCAATGCGGGCGCGCTGAACAAGAGGGATACCCTGTATGCCTAATTACTAATAATAGTTGCAGTCTTTCTATTTTTCCACTTCACCGAAGACCGCTTTGCCAGGTCTTACGCCCCTGGAGCATTCTAATAGGCTGCATGCTGGGTCAAGAGGGTCGTCCCGGTGCTGCTGCCCACCCTGCTCATTGCCTCCTGAACGGGAAGGGGGTTGCGCTTTTATTGTGGGTGTTCCGTCTCTGTGCTGACAAACATCAGTCCTACACTTTCGTTTGCTACACCTCCCCGGTACTCCTGGTTCCAGAGCCTGCATCCTCCTTGCAAAAGGCTGGGCGATTACAGAACGTGGGACTCCCCGCTTCGCTCCACTTTGGATGCTATTTCCACCTCTCTGGAGCATTCCTCTTGCCACCCCAACCCCGCCGCTCCACTCCCTGCAGCCAAGGCGCCAGCATCGGCCCTGCTGTTTACTGGTCTCACTTGAGGCAAGTCGCCCTGTAATATGAATGCCAACACATGCTGCGTGCCCCACCGAGGTCGGCAAAACATTGCAGGTTGCGTTTTTTTATTTTTCTTTGTCACTTGCATGTTCATGGGGGGCACATATACATTTTAATGTGGGGCATGATGCAATAGGTCTCGTATTTACGCGGTTTTGAGCTATTGCCATTGTAAATGACAATGCCTTTTATTTATGTGTTTGTTTTTAAAACATAAAAGGCATTGTCATTTACGATGCTGATAGCTTAAACTTGCGTAAATACGAGACCTATTGCATTGCAAATGCTTGGTTTTTACTCTGTGATTTAAAAGCTCTGCAGCTGCAAAGGAGATCTCTTTACTTAAAACACGTATGTATTTTAATGGCTGTTTCTAGCTGAAATTTCTGAGCTTTTACCATTTGTTTTTTTTTCCAGATGCTATTTTAAATCCATTCATCGTTGAACCCCAACAACTCACCACCTGCAGTATATTTCAAATGACATGTCCCCAGTTTTACCGACTTCAGGTTGTTGAATGCTGATGTGTCCCTGAAGGTTACACACTGATTTCTGTGCCAGGAGCATCTTTCCTTTTATACCACGAAATAAGGATATGCGGAAGAGGTTGCACACTTATCTCTGTTGAAAGTGTTTTAACCCACTAAGCTGACAGCCAGGGTTACACACTGGTCTCTACAGCAGGCACATCAATGAAGACATTTCCCAGCATCCAATCGAATGACCTACAGCTTATGCACACATCGATGCGTCCAAATCAGTGCAGCAGGTGCATTAACCTATTTCACATATTAACAGTATAGGAATCCATAAGTTAGAAGTCACTTACAAACAGACACAAACCATCTGCATCCGACTAACCCACTGAGCTGTTTGTCCTACCAAAATTCAAACATATATATCAGAACAACTTATGTCATAGTCGATAACTTAGACGTGTATGGCGGCTACAGTAAGCCACAAAATAATTCTAGCAGGATTCTATTCTGCAACAGTAAGTTACGCACAAGTCTCTGCAGCAGCTACTTTAAGCCACTGAGTCACACGTCAGGGTACCGCACATGTGGTCAGGAAGATGTTTGCAGCTGAGTTCTTTGCTGTTTCTGCCTTTCATTTGTCTTAGTTCTCTCTGCTTACCTCTTTTGCCAGTGCCCTTTTCACTGCTCATCACTCTCTCCCACCTAACACTATTTATGTCACTCTTCTTTCTTGGGTAATATCCTCCTGTACTATCCCTTCTATTTGTAGATACTTAGTTCTTCCTTTCTTCCTTCAGTGTAGGCTAGTGAATGTGGAAAGTGACAGGGATTAAATCACCTAGGAATTGTACTTAAGGAGTGAACCTGCCTTCCAGGAACGCTCATGGCAGTGAGGCTTTACTCCCAAGAAAACAATGATTTGCAAAACCAGTAGACCTGGCTTTAATGTAGAACCGCATTCTAACTGTGGCATGCACAAATATGCACAAACTGTGCCATATCTCTATGCAACCTGCCCCTTTCTGTGACTCTTAATTCTCTGCAGCATTTTTTATTCCCATGTCTCCGTTTGCATGCTTTAGAACATTAACACCTGACAAATCGGATTTGCCAAAGCTTATTTTAATTTACCCTTCTAAAATGTCCATCAGCCATGTTGGAACGTTAAATTAAACAGGCATTTGCAATGCATTAGGTCTTGCATTTACGCGAGTTTGAACTATTGTCATTGTAAATGACAATGTCTTTTATTTATGTTTTGGTTTTTAAAACATAAATAAAAGGCATAGTCATTTACAATGCTAATAGCTTAAACTCTCGCAAATGCGAGACCTTTTGCATTGCAAATGCTTGTTTTAAATGCAGCCCGTTTTCCTTTAAGGAAAACGGGCTACATTTATTTTTTTAAAACTGCTTTATTTAAAAGCAGTCCCAGACATGGAGGTCTGCTGAGCCCAGCAGGCCACCATCCCTGGGAGGGCCAGCCATTCACAATGGGATCGCAAATTGCGAGTGCCTCATTAATATTCAAGAGGCATGCAATTTGCGACCCCATTGGGAATCGCAAACAGTGTCTCAGACACTGTTGTACATTGGAAATTGTGACTCGCAAATTGCGAGTCGCAATTTGTCGTAAATTGCGAGTCACAATTTCCAATGGTTGTACATCTGTTCCTAAGATCTTCCCTTAGTTCATGTAATAGGGTATCAACATACTGGAACAAAGGTATTTTATCAAAATGGTCCATGCCCAGGCAGTACCCAATAATCTCCCTTGTAAACTTGGTACCTTGCTTTGACCAGATGCTATGCCACCTTATCAGAGTATTGAGGTGGATAATATCCTCTAAGTACTCAATTCTAAGGTCTCTGTGTACTTTAAAAGCAGGAGTCGAAGTTGGCTGTGCCAAAAGCCTATGTAGGAAAATATCTTCTTGGCCCTGCAATTGGTTACGCTTTTCCCTACTCCATACCGGGGAACCATACAAAGCTACCGGGAGACATTTACTTCTGTACAGTTTAGTGCTTTCTTTTACGGTCTTGCTTCCTATTTTCTTAGCAAACCTAAACACAGCAGCAAGAGCCCTTATAGATTTTAGTTTGGCGATTTCCAGGTGAGATGGCAATCACCTTTCTGTGAGAAGGTAATGCATAAATAGCTTATTGCTTTTAATTCTTGTAATTTTTGGCCCTGAGCATAATGGCTCTTCCCTGGTCTCAGCTCTTTCCCGCATACCATGATATATGTCTTAGTTAAATTCAATTTTATATCTCACCTCTCCAGAAAATGTACAAACATCTATCAAACGTTGCAGGCCATTTGCCGTCCTGGATATGAGTACCACATCCTATGCATAGAGCACGATAGGGGTGAAGCAAGAACCCAGCCTAGGGGCATCAGCTTTCACATTCTGCATAAATCGGTCCACCCCGTTTATATATAATGAAAACAATAGTGGTACAAGCACACATTCCTGCCTAATACTGCGGGTCACCCGAAAGTTCTTCGTACATTCCCTGTTTTTACCAAAACGCATGGTTTAAGTTCAAGAGGCATACAGCTGGGAGAGGTAATAAACAATATCGTTTGGGGCACCCATGTCTGTTAGAATCTGCCATAATATGGCATGGTTCACAAGATCGAAGGCACTGAACAGGTCTTCAACACACAGATGTTTATGCCCCTCCGTTGCCAGGGTATATTTACTTATAATAAGGTGCAGATTAATTCCCTATTCCACTGTGCCCATTATTTTCCTGAATCCGAATTGTGACTCCATCAGTATATCCTTTTCCTGGGCCCAATTCTCCAACCTTGCAAAGATCACTTTACCCATAGTTTTCACCAAAGAGTCTAAAAGCGATATAGGCTGATAGCACCTAACATCGCCTCTGTCCCCTTTTTTTAGAAATGGGAACAATCACACTTTCAGCCCAAGTTTTGGGGAAATGGCAATTTACCACTGCATTGAAAATTTGGGTTAAGATCGGAACCCATAGGGAGGGAAATGACTTAAAGGCATCCCCAGGAACTCCTTCGGACCCCAGGCTTTTCCTTGGGTGCAATTTTCAAAGCTGAACTAGTTTCCTCCATGGTGATTAACTTCAAGGGCTCAAAGTTAATTTTCCTAAAAGTATCCAGTGGTGCATTAATTGCAACATTGCCTGAGTTAAAAATGCCGCTAAAATGAGTATTCCAGGCATCTGGCAGGACAGAGACCTCAAGCGTTGGTGAGGAACTCTTTTTTAGAAAAGGTGAATTTACAATTTTCCAGAATAGAATATTATCACCAGTTTCAGCTTCCTGATCCAGATCTATCCATGCCTGTTGCTGGAGTTCCTTCTTCCTTGCATCTAACGCTGTCCTATATTTTGCTCTCAATACCCTAATTTTTTCCTTATTTCTTGGGGTTGCTTGGCGGGCCTTTCTTAATGCCTGGTTTGCTCCTGTACAGTAGGAGTTAAACCACCCTGGATCAATTGATCTCTTCCCCGCATTTTGGCCGTTCTATGAAGTTTATTGGCAATACTTGTTTTTAGATTACAAAAAGATTCCACCAATTTATTATGATCCTCCCCCCATTCTGTACAAGTAACAAAGGAGTCCCATTGCTCCAGGATAATAGATTTGAGTTCATCTACGCCGGCCCATGTAATTGTAACTCCATTTTCTCCCAAAGTTTTAATAGGTGCTACTATTTCCTGGGCCTCTACTCTATTATAGGGACGGTTAAGGTCAGGGCAAGCACAGCATGATCACTGAGCATGGTACTTTCTATTTCAAAGCTTTTAATTAATTTTATATCTTTGACTGAAATCATTATGTGATCAATAATGGAAAAATACCAATAACCAAAAAACATAGGTATCACAGAACCCATTTCCCCTAGTTCCTGATCAATTATTTCTATGTTGTATTTATATAACAATTCATTTAATGATTGTCCAGAAGGGTCATGTGGAAAGTGGGGTTGGTCAAACCCAAAACAATCTAAATAACCGCAAACTGCATCACTTTTGTTCTGACATTTGTTTATGTTAAAATCTCCTGCCCAAATGTACATATGATTTGAACCTATCCTATTTAGAAAAATGTCTATGTCCTTTCCTAATTCTGAAACAACCCTACTGCCTGTATTATTAAAAATCTTATTGTAAAAATTAATTAAAATCATCTCATAACTTTGGTCGAATAAGAAATACACCAATTGATAAAGAGAGGATTTAGTCATGCTTTTCCTAACATGAATGGGAAGTAAATTTGAAATGAGTATTGTCAATCCCCCTTTGGCTCACCCATTTACCGAGGGTATAGCTGGAGTTTGAATAGAAAAATAACCACTGATATGGAAATAATCCCTAGCCCAAGTTTCCTGCAGACATATAATATGGGCAGATTTAATTATACTTAGCCAATCTGGGTTTGTTTAGTTTTAATTTAACCCCCGCCACATTCCAGCTCTTAATTTTCAATGAATCATTCAAATTACCTACATTGAGGCCTTTCCCCTGGCTACTCTTCTCTTGAGCTTTTAGGGTCTGTGTCCCTATGCCTTTGTCCCCTCTAGCAAGCTCCATGGTCTGATAAGGTCAATCCTGATCAACTAACTGGGATAGAGGGGCATATCTATTTGCTGTGGCAATAAGAAGAGGATATATACCATTTAAGACCTGTTAATTGCCCTGACGTCTTTCTCCCAGGAGTTTAATCCTATGAGAAAATCTACAGGGTTATGTAACATGTGAGGTGGGTCTACTATATCTAAAAGGTCTAGAAAAGTAGCCTAGAGGGAGGGCTTCAAATTTACTCATACAAATGGTCCTTTGCGCCAGGAATTGTAATAATGTTCCAATAATATATGGTCTGCGAAAATTCATAATGATACAGTAACCTGAATTTCGTTTAGGGTGAATTCCCACCCATGGTGTTCTCTTTACATGTACCACCTCTCGAGACAAATCCCCCATCCATCCAGAGTTTAGTTTCAGCCAGTGCACCAACTTATTTTGTAAAGCCATATAGTCCTTGCTATCCTCTTTAGGAAGCCTTGGCACACCCTTTGATATAAGAGTGTAAGGGGTACATTCTGGCTGAAGATGGAGGTATCCCTTAGCATTTCATTGGTGCTTCCCATTCTTTTTTCCTTGTGGACCTATGTTACTATGATTTGTATTAGTTACTAGACCTGTTGGGAGATCAAAAATCTGTGGCACTAAATGGTTATGTATTGGGGCTACTTCTTTATTCTGCTGTCTCAAGGAGCTCTGGCCCCCGCCTGTCCTATATTTGACTCAGCTGTCGGAATTTCTGGGGTGGAGCCACGAGGTTCACATTTCCCAACTCTGAGAAGCTGGCCTGGTATATGATGTACACTTATGTAAGTGGACACCTTGCACGAGTCCAGACAACCCTTATGGTGATTTAAGAGGTCTTAGACAACCTTAGAAAGCTCTCTAAGTGGTAGCTGTGGAGAGCAGCCTTCAGGCTTAGTCCAGAAAGAGTGTAAAGCAGCTTGTTTTACCAGAATGCAATCTAATAGTATAGATTAAGTGAAAAAGAACCACACAAAGTATTTATGAAAATATGTATTTATTATATAATACTCTCTAACACATAGAAATATCTCCTACCCAGAGATATGCACAATGCACACAATACTTTAGCAAAGAAACACAGTAAATAGCACGAAATACACAGTGGTTCCGGAGGGGGGGTGGGGGGGACCAAACCATATGCTAAGAAAGTGGTATAAGAACCATGAATCGGGTCAAGACAATGTCGAGAGGAGGTAGAAGTGCTGGGGACCCAAGGAACCACCCATGGTGAGAAGATAGGGACTCCACGGAGAGCGTGTGCAGTGTGGGAACACGACTGCGTGCTCCGTACAACTCTACGTGTAAGTCGCGGTTGGATTTTTAAAGATTAAGGACCCTTCCCAGTGGACCCTGAAGAAACCCCGTGGAAGACAGAAGGTTGGAGAGCCACCCAACCCGTGGATACCCTTGTACCTACGTTACCTACACCACGGAAGCCGGGTCCATACGTGTGAACTGGTGTCAGAAACCGCTGTCGAACCCAATGGAGGATTTCAGGAAAGTTCCGTTGCTGGAGGAGGAGAAAGTGTCAGGTGGAATCCGAAGATGGATTCTTGATGAGAGATACCTGCAAGCAGAGGGGACAGCATCTATGTCACTCAGGGGTGGCCAGGAGACTTGGAAGATGAATGCCCTCCAATGTCAGGTGTTGCAGGATGGATGGCGATGACCTTGATTCTGCAGCTGTGAGGACCAGGCAATGCTGAGGAGGACCAGGAGCCATGTATGAGTTGTCCCACGAAGGATGTTGAGTGCTGAGGAGTCAGTGTCCGGCGGGAGCACTAACAAGACTTGGCAAATGCAACCAACGCAGGAATTGAAGAAGGAGCAACGTAGGGACCAACAAGGTCCAGGGGACTCACCAAAAGCAGGGGAGTCAGGGCAGGCCCCGAGCAAACAGGGGAGCCCAAGAGAAGCAAAGGTGACCCTCAAATTGACCCACAGGCCGGAGGCACTGGAGTTGCGAGAGGACCTCAAGCAGCTCACCAAAAGATGCAGGCCACGATGCACACAATGTGGTGTGGCTGAAGATTCTGGTCACTGGAGAAGCTCGAGGTTGGTGCTACTTGGAGCCCGAAGATCTTCTTGGAAAGAAGTCAACAAGCCTTTGCAACTGCAAGTTGACCCTGTGCACAGGGGTTCGATTATTGCAACCCACACGAGGGATACTGGCCTCAAACTTGGTGAGAGGGCAGGGCAGGACTTGGGAGCTGTCGATAACCACCACCTGTGTTGCAGGAACCTTTCATAGTCCAGAGGAGCTCAGGATCAGCAGGCCAGTCGACTTAGTTGCGGTGCCTGCGAATGCAGGGGAGTGACTCCTTCACTCCAAGGGAGATTTCTTCAAGTGTTTTTGATGCTTCACAGGCCTTGAAAGGTTCCTGTATGATGCACAGGCACAGACGATGCAGCAGACTGGAAGGGAGACGAAGTCAGGCCCAAACAAAGTCCAGCGAAGTCCTGAGTGCCCAGACGGTAGAGGAGCAGTGGTGTCTGATCTGAATCTTATCCCACGACGAATCTAGGGACCTACACCCAGGTAAGCCCTTAAGTACCTGAGGGAAAGGGTTGGTAAGATTCAGGGGACCCTCCCAGGGGAGGGTCTGGACAGGGGGGAGATTACTCCCATGTCCTTTGTCCAGTTTTGCGCCAGAGCGGGAGCCAACGGCTCCCAGGACTGGTTTGAACTGGACTATGCACAGGGACATCAAATGTGCCCCTCATGCAGCCTGAGTGGCGCCGGCAAGCGCACCCACCCCATCCCAATACACTAAATCCTGTCTGGGAGGTGGTCACACCTCCCTGTGACAGGATGCCTATTGTTCTGCCTTCCCCTGCTCAGACTTGGCTCAGCAGCAGGAGGGCATAATCATGTCTCTGGGCGGCAGGAACCATTTTGTGTTTTCCGGGTCAAGAAGGCTGGTACCGGGAACACTGAGAGCCTAACCGAGGGCTCTTCCAGTGCTTGGAATCATACCTCCCACACCGTTTACGGTGTGGGGGTATGATTCCAACATGTTTGATACCAAACATGATAGGATTCGTTGCAGCCGTTTTCGAGATGGTCATCGCCTAATGACGCGGTGCCCCTCTATATAGTATATGGCTGCTTCACTGACAACCCAGGAGACTGGACTCCGTAGGCTGCAGGGGTGTCCTGCTCATGCAGGCGCACCCTCTCACGTAGAACCAAGCACCCTACCTTCAGGATTGCAAAGGCCTGCTATAGTGGTGACTTATAGGTTTTAAGTGCAGTGACCCTAACTATTGGAAACCTATATCTTTAGTAAGTGGTGCTAGCACCAGCTTACACAGGCTGCAATGGCAGGCCTGTAGTTCCATTTTGAATGGTCTCTCATGGGTGGCATAATACATGCTTCCTCCCATGGGAGACCTTATCACAACAATTTAAGGAAGAAAGCAGATAGACTGGGGTCCTGATTAGCAGTATCTCGGTCAGACTAGTCAAATACAGCTTAGCACCAGGCATAAAGTGAGGGTAACCATGCAGAAGGATCCTACCTTCCTACACCAACCACTGTCTTTCATTTAATATGCTTTTAATGGCTGTTATTTGGGAAGTCATGGTGTCTAAGCGTAACAGAAGAGGGGCAATTCCCTGCTTAATTATGTTCCTAAATATTTCTTTACTACTCTTTAAAAGCGTATCCATGGACGCGCAAGTAGAGGGACAAGGGGCCATATCCTCAGTAACAGGATTGAATTAGCGTACTATGGGAGTAGAAGACTCCTGTCCTTCGGCCGCTACCGTGGCTTGACACTGCTGGATGGATTTATGAGGTATGACAGGTTTAGCCTTAATTTTAGATCTAGCAGCCCCCCCCCCCCTGGCTTTTTTACTCTTAAATGGATTTACATCAGAATCAAGCTCCAGAGATCGTATGGCCTCCAGCGTTTCGTGAGTAAGGGCTGGATCTCTTCGTGAAATGGGGGGGGGTAATGTTTAATTTTGTTCCTCTGGGTGAGCAACCAGAGGGGCAGAAACAAGGCCTAGTGAGAGCCTTCTTTCAGTCAAATCTATCTCAGCATTTGCCACCCCAATCTCCCTCTCTAACGTGCGATCAATCACTGAGCATGTGTAACCCCCATTATCCTTCTTTTCCCCATATTATTGGGTAGGCTACCAGAGGCTAAGAATGCTCATGTACACAATAAGCCCCAGTATTAAAAAGCACGTACACAATTTACAGGAAAACCAAAAACCTTCCCTAGCACAAAGGTACCAGTCTATATAGTCTTACTCCGAATAGAACCGGTTAGAAGCCAGCCCAGCCTCATATGGCCGCAGACAGGCGCAGATGGCCCCGCCTTTTGCCTGGGCTGCCCCCGGGCACGTCTCGCGCTGCTGAGATGAGGCGCAGGTGACAGCTAGAGGTAGTTGTGGGATTCTGAGCCCCTAGCAGCGGCAACATAGACCGCCGCGGCTCCCCCTCTGAGCGGCTTTGAAGCAGTGGGCAGCACGGATCACCACACTGTTGGCAGGCAAAATCTCAGCCCCAAAATGAAAACAGCAACAGGTGAAACACAGCCCCCCACTGCAAGAGACTGCAGCGTGCCTTTTATGCAGATAAGGTAAGGCGCAGGTGAGAGCTCACGGTTGTATGTCGTTACAACGCATTTCGTTGCAACGCATGCCTTTACCACGCATGCGTTACAACGGAATGCTATTTCCACGCATAACCTTTACCACGAATATTCCTTTACCACGCATACCTTTACAACGATTTTCGTTGTAAATTTATGCATGGTAAGGGCATACTCTTGGTAAAGGTTATACCCCTCCCCTGTACCCTTACGTGACCCCTCAGCCCCCAATCCTTCTTATAATTACTCCTGCCCTGAACCCTCAATCCTTATATATATATTTTTTTAAATCTAAAATTCCCCTTACCTCTTCACGTTGTCTCCTCTCCTTCATCTTCCTTGGTGACGTCGTACGTCGTAAAGAGGAAGCGGAAGTTTCTTTCTGTTTCCTCTCAAACGACGCCAATTGCCTCCACTTCGCGACGTGACATCAGGTTCGTTTTTTTTGGGGGGGGGGGAGACCACCCCAAGCCCCCTTTTTTTCCCCACGCTTTTTTTTTTATTTTTGGGGGGAGACCTCCCAACCCCCTTTTACTAATTTTAGCCTTTACCACACATGTCTTTATTACGTATCTCGTAGTAAAGGTATGCGTGGTAAAGGCTTTCGTGGTAACCACGCATGCGTTGTAATGCATGCGTGGTTAAGGTTTGCGTGGAAACGGCCGCGTCATAGTGGCCGTTTCCCAGCCAGGGGGAGTTGTGAGATTCTGAGTCCCCAGCAGAAGCGGCATAGACCGCAGCGGCTCCCCTCTGAGCGGCTTTAAAGCAGCACGGATCACTACAGTGTTGGCAGGCAAAGTCTTGGCCCAAAAATTAAAAAAGCAACAGGTGAAACACAGCCCCCATGACATGTTCCATGACATCATTGATAGCAACATCTGCAATGAAATCCTAGACGACAACACTGTGCCTGGCAGGCGCGAGAAAGAGAAATCACACAAAAGGGGAAATGAGTGGGAAGAGGAAGACCTAAAAACAGTGACAAAGAGACACAGCTGGGATCAGAAAGAACCTGCAAGAGTGAGATCAAGAGAGGGGCTGTGTGGTTGGTGGTTGATTAAAGAGGCATAAGGTGGAATCAGTACTACGCATTCTTGATATTAAGCACCAGAATCTTGTGCTTCAGAGCAAAATTCTGAGCTCTGGCACTTATTTGTTTACAAATTAAGCACTGCTTTTAACCGAGTTTGTGGGAGGGAGAGAGAAAGTAAAGCAAGAAAAATATGAGGAACCAAAGAAAAAGAGGGAGAGAACGCATAGGATGATAGAGATGTGATGGAGCTAAAGAGTGAAAGTAAAAGAATGTCCGAGTAGGTGGAAGGGAAAGAGATAAAATGAGAGACGTGGGAGGGAGAAAAAGAGGGATCGAAGAGAGAAATCGAACCTATTAAGACAGAGGAGGGAGTAAGAGGTAAGAGAAGAAAGAGATATAAACAGAGACAATGTGAGGGGGAGGGAAAGCGGAGAGTTGGAAAGTGTGCGAAAAAGAAAAATGAAACAGACGATGGAGAACGAGAGAAAGTGAGAGCATTCACGTGACGATTTATTTTTCATGGCTCGGCTGATGTTTTGGCTTTTAGAGTCAGGCCCTGGGCTCGCCCTTCCCATGAATTCTCCGGCTTGCCATTTCCAATTTTCCAAAAGGAAATCTCAATATTTTAGGCTTTCTGCACGTCATACAACCCAGCGCCAAGAAGCCGCTATAGAAGCACTTTATTAATACAATTGAATGTGCAGAGAATGTATGGCATTGTCAGAACCCGCATGCAGAAATTTATACACTCCAAACACCAAAAATTAAAATTCCTATTCACGTTATTAATGGTGGGTGTTGTGTCTTGGGCCCTAGGCCCACATACCAGCGAACTGATCTCACACACACATAGTTGGGGTACTGGTAACTGGCCACGAGCACGTGCACCCGGGCCCTTTTATTAACAGGCTCACGTCACTCGTGACGCCTGTGAGGGATGCGTGTGGGGGTGCAAGTGTGCCCACTCCCATAGGGGGAGTGGCTACTAACTCTGTGTCTGTCGAGACACTAGAACGTGTCTCGCAGGACACAACAGTGGGGGAGGGGCTAAGTAACAAAAGTAGTCCAACTTACTTACCCAGTAAATGTGGAAAACGGCGCTGGCGTGTCCGGTCACTGTGCACGTGCTCCTGCGCGGCTATTCACTGAGCGGTTAGATTTAGACAGGTCGGGAAGATGAAAGCAGTTCAGAGTCCAGAGCGCTACAGAAGCGTTTTTCATTTTCTGCAATTATTATATTACAGATTCAAATCAGTGTGTTGGTTGAGTTGAAACCCTCGCAAAACCTCAGAGGGAGGATGTGGTCCGTCGGCTAGACTGCCGACTTTAGTGCTGGAAACCAGGGTTCGAGCCTCGGGGTTGCGTCCACATCCTGTGATTCTGGGCAAATCACTTAATTTCCCCGTTCCTGAATGTGTAATGTAAATACGATGCTGATGTAAAGCGCTCCAATACCTTCGGGTCGAGTTCGCGCTATATAAATATGCAACAAAAAAACCTCCTTAGAAGGACAAATGTGAATTGCAAATAGGAAGAAACCAGAGAAGACGCCGAAATCAGGGGGAGGGGGGAGGGGGGTGGACTCCGCTTTTAAAATTTGAACGATCACGTGTGTGGAAAGGCAAGCATGAAACCAACGGAGCTGAAGATGAAGGAGAAACGAAATTAAAAAAGACGTTGGGGCATATTATCAAGAAACGGCGTTAAAATTATCGCCTCTTTAGCGTCCGAAAACTGCCGCTAAAGCGGCGATAATGGGCTTGATAATATGCCCTTGAGAATTCCAATAGAAGCCCATGTTCTGGTGTCAACATGGGCTTCTATTGGAATTCTCAAGGGCATATTATCAAGCCCATTATCGCCGCTTTAGCGGCAGTTTTCTGACACTAAAGCGGCGATAATTTTAACGCTGTTCTTGATAATATGCCCCGTTGTTTCCAATTACTTGCGATCGTTGGCCAAATTTGACGTATTTTTCCTTTTAATGTTTAAAATAAATATTTGGCGCTGCAACATTTAGCTTTCATGTGACGTTTCAAAAGTGTTTTTTATTTTAAACTAAACATTCCCACAATCCACCACTCTGGTGCACATCAGCTCTTGCTGCTTTGCCAAACAGCACCCTAGGCGTATTAAATCCTGCTCACGCGCAGATGAAATATTGGATATAAAGGATGAATTTTGGAACCTATTGAAACAAATGGCGATCTTGCAGATGGGTATTCAATTTAGAACAAGATTGACAAATAGTGTGTTTGTATGTATAGGGAGATACAACATATCAGAGCACGTGCACACAGATCTAGACACCCATTCATACGACAGACTTACAGCCACCGGCTGCAATACGGCAGACCGACGCAGGCTGAATGAGATGTCACACATAAGGAGGGCCACTGGAATAATGTTGCAAAGGAGGACCAAATTATTCGGCAAGGTTCACTAAATTAAGCAGTAAGAAAAAGCAAATTAAGAGGCATAATGGGGTACATTTTGTGCTAGTATCTGTTTATTATTTTGCCATTTTTACACGTTAAAGCTGTCTAGTTTCACCTTTTTATTACTAGTTTATCACCTAAATACAGCAATATGCAACTAAACAGTCAACCTTTCCACAGTGCCTTGCGCTGCACAGCAACAAAAGTCACCACATTTTTAGTAAATTTCGATCCGTTTGAGCTAAATACATTTTTTTTGTTAAAGTCTGTAGATTATGCAGCTGATGGATTATGTGGCAAATGCGGCAAATTCAGAACTATGCGAAAACGCTGCAGAATTCAGGCGACCCTGCTCAAAGGGTGACTGCCTCCCACCAGGTCACTCTTACTCAGTATGGAGAGTGAGTGGGCTCACGCTACACAGATCCTGTAGATATTTCATCGGTGACAAGGCACCTGTGGCCACCATGGATGCGTGACGGTCGAGACACCTGTCCCAGGTGGCACACTACATGCCTTGTTCAGCACAAATGGGGCCGCTCCTAGTTGAGAGACCAGGGTGCTACAGTGTTAGTTTGTGAGTGTAGGCATCTCACAAAAAGGCCTCGCCCTCTAAAAACTTGGTTTGATAGAGGGCGGGCATACACCTGACGACCAGTGGTGGCTGGTGACATTCAAAAGTGGTGTGGCGTAAAACAATGGGCGTACTGCAATGTTGCGAGGGGTTCGGGGGGGTTATCCCCCCGAGAAAATTTTGAAAAAAGAATGGGCAAATGGTGCATTTTCAAGCAAATTTGAGATAGCAGGAAGGTTAATAAAGCAATTGTGAATCTGTTCTAACAAAGACAGTGAATGGCTCAGCTCTGGTCGAGCTCTTCCTTTTATTTGTTAACTTGCCCACATATAGTGTCATACATTCCCAGTACCATCACTATCTTTTGTCTCCATCTATTCACCTTTCTTGCCATCCGTCCATCCATCTTTCTCTCCATCACCCATCCATCTTTTCATCTCTCCTTTTCTCCCGTCCTTCCTTCTATCTCTCCTTTTCTCCCAGATCTCGCTCCGGACCCTTGAACCTGCCTAGTTATGCTGTCAACTATGTAAAATAAATATTTTGAACCGGAGATCCGCTAGGACACAACACAGCGACTGCCCAAAATGCACAACATGCCAGACTGGGTGTCAAGTCCAGGTACAATTTAACACCTACACAGCAGTTTCTTTTTAGGGGTCTGGGTAAGAATGGGCTTTAAAAGCTGTGGTGACCTTTTAAAAAGCGGTAAAGTTTTGACATCAGCCATAAGTCTTCACTTCGTAAGTCTGGTCTCGTAGTGCACAGTGGCGAGTGCAGAAAGGCGCCGGTGTGTGTGTGCACAGACGTGTAGGCCTATGCGTTATTACAATGCAGCGTAGAACCCAGCAAGTCTTCATTAACAACCACTTTTCCAGACGCTTGAATAATAATAAAAACAAATCTTTCTCAGTCACTTTTTTCTTTTCTTTTCATACCACACGCACAACCAATTAACCCACTCATTGCCAGGGAAGTACAAGTTTGCCGTATGCGATCTCTTTGTGTTTTGTGTGTCTGGCTAGGCTTTCCTCTCAGGGATTCCCTTTATGGCGAAAGAAATCCGTACAACGCCCCCCCCCTCGCTAATTTGCTGATCCCACTACAAGGGAATGGTTATCCGTCAGCTTCCCCCCTCCTCCACCCCCAGCAAACACCCTCACACCCAGAGAAGCGAGGTGCATGGGAAAATCACGTTTTAATCACTTATGTTTAGGGTGACAGTATTTTTCTCTTCAGAGCTGGGTTTTTCATGTTTCCCAGCGTAACCGCCGCAAGCCAACCACTAAAACAAAAGGCCAACTCACACATTGTTACCGAAATCACAGTTCAGCGCACGCCCACTTCCCCAGACTGTCCTTATGTAGAAGTTGGCTTCCCTTTTATTATATTTTTCAACCCATCAGACATTTTTCTTAACAAATCATCAACGCAACCCGAAGTCTCATAACGACTTTGTTTATTGATTTTTAGTGGCTTTTTTCAATGGACAACACCTTTTTTTTGTTTAATGCATTTAATATTCAGATTTAATTTCTATACCAGACACCTGATTTCTGCCCATCCGAATCCACCAGTGTCCCACAGGCTTACCGTATATTTTAGACCGCAGGACCAGGCCACGTTTTTTATGTGTTTCAGGTGGACATAAAACGCATTCCTGCCGTGTTAAGCCGACTCCGTTCCCACAGCTAGAAGGGTCCGTCCGTACATTTCTGTTACCAGGGACCTATCTGCGCGAACAGATTTGGATATCACTATGGTGTATGCTGCTCCCTGTCAGGTGCATAAAATCAAACAATTCGCTCTGACAGTCACTTGGCATCTCGCAGTAGCCAAGCATTTGTTTTATCTGCAGCTTCCAGAGGTAATTCCGTTCCCCTTCGTATCTCTCTGCGGTCCCCTCCGTTCCCGTGAACACGACTTCGCTTCGAAGCTTCCGCCTGGGAGTTCAGGTGCTGTAAAGAATGTAGTTTGAAAGAATACACTTCAGAATCCTGTCCGATCACGGCTAAAAACAGCGAGACCAATTGGCAGGTGTTCAGTTCCCTACTTCCCTGAAAAAGATTTCACGTGAACTGCAAATGTGTTTAGTACCCCGTAGACACCGACGTCCCACTGATGTCTGCCATGAATAAATGAATCAATGGGAGGTTAGATGAATGCATTCATTGAATGAAATGCAAGCGGCATAGTCGTGGGCTTAATTCCATGCACAACTCGCAGGAGAGAAGCAAAATTACCAGTCTTTCACCTGGAAATAATTAACTTTACTGCTGAAAGCAGGTCGTTTTACACTTAAGCAACAGCCTGATGTGAGGCATGAAGCTTGTCGGCTGTGTAGAGCGACTGATAGAAGAACTCAAAGACCTGTACCCTGCCCTCTTTTGTGGTATGAGTTATGTCGCCCACCCTGACTTCCCCTATATGTCAGTGTGCCTGTTGGGTCTGCAGTTCGTGAGACAGTAAGGTGCCTGGCTGTTTGCCCCCCTCTCGAACATGTGCTCCCGTTCGGGCCAGGAGGTGGTGGGCCTTGTTAAGCTTTAGTGCAGTCCCGGCTCGCAATACTCGCGGGGGGTTCGGGTGGGGGCCGGGGGGAGTTTTAAAATAAAATAAAACTTACCGGGTCCGCGCCGCCTCTGCTTTGGGGTCCCGTTGGCGCCTACAGGAACAGCCGCGTCACTGCTAGCAACCCCTCTCAGCCAATACTGGCGCTGCTCCAGCAGCGCCAGGATTGGCTTAGCGTGGATACTTGCCGCCCGCCTGCCCATTAGGAGACCGAGGTTTGAGCCTTTGATCAACCCTCGGTCTCCTAATGCGCAGCCGCCAGCCTGAGCAGACACTAGTGCGCATGACTGGGCTGGTCAGAAAAATTCGCCGACCTTCACCAGTCATGCACACTTGTGCTGCTGCCTGCCCCTGGTCTTCACTCTGACAATGTATGTCAGTCAACATGACGCCAGAACGCCCACCCCCTTCAGACTCTGAAGGGGGTGGGCGGACCGACGTCATGCTGACTGACATGATTGTCAGTTCTTCCTCGGCGTCTCTGAACTTAAGTAAACTGAGAGTTTACTTAAGTTCAGAGACGCCGAGGGTGCAGCGGGCGCGGGCGGCTTGTGGGGCAACGCCCGAGCGCTCTAATGGACGCACCGCCACTGTTGACGACAGGGATGCACTTCGAAACTAAGTGAGGGCCCTTAAAGAAAAAACAGTGAAGTTAAAAGGCCATTATAGATGTCATAAATATTTTTAATGTGACTGGCATCTATATGGTAATTAAAACAAGTGATCGGTGTATTGGGGATTTTATTGTCCCCCCCACGGTGTTCAGTGTGGTCGACATGTTTCTGCCTATTGGCCTCGCAGGGTCCACGGCATTCATCAGGACCTATAGAAAAGGGAGGGCTCCACTCTTACCAAAGTTTTGGTGAGAGGATTCCACTGTGTGGGGTGATCTAGATCACGGTCCACTTAATGGTTATGCATTCAAACCTGCAAGAAAAAAACAGTGTGTAGAACACAGTAGCACAAAGTGAAAAATAAGCATGAAACAAACCCTGGTAAAATTCACGCAGCCACATGCACAGAAAGGCATATGTGAGTGGCTATAAGTGCAACAGTAGTGTCAGACATCTGTGCACTTAACAAATTGTGGTGTATCACTGTTCCACAATGCTTACCCTAGATAGGGGGGCAAACGCATTTGTAGATTGGGTCAACTCAAAGGACCATCATCTGAGGTTCACCCACTGTATCAACAAAGACCATGCGATCTTCTTGGATCTAGATATTAGCATGACAACAGATGGCATCAGCACTAAGGTACACAATAAACCGACAGACAAGAATAGACTACTTTTGTACGAAAGCTACCATCCGAAAGCCCTACGGAACTATCTACCAGTGGGTCAATTCCTCCGGGTACGTAGGAATTGCTCGGAGGTAGAAAATTTCACTGAACAAGCAGAAGAATTAGAGAAGAAACTATTGGATCGGCACTATCCAAAAAAACTGATAAAAAAAGCCAAAAAACGATCCAGGAACAATAATCGAGAAGCACTCCTGGAAAACACAAAAAAAGATAAACCAGATAGAATCGTATGCGTAACCACTTATACACCAGTTTCAAACACTGTACAAAAAATCATCCGAAAAAACAGGCATATCTTAGATGGAGCTGGAAAACAATGGGACCCTCCGCTGTTCGCTTTTAAGAGAAGCAGGAATCTACGGGATGAGCTAGTACATGCAAAAGACCCACCAAGACTGATGGACGATCAGGTGACCCTCTGGAACACACGAAGGCCCACATGACATTATGCATGCGGGGGTGTGTTGCATGTCCATTCACCATGACCACGAAAGAAGTAGACATTGGAACTGAAAACCCTTGGAAACTCACAAACTTCAGCAATTGCAACACCGAAAACGTGGTTTATCTTCTCACATGCCCCTGTGGTCTTATGTACGTGGGGATGACTACCAGGAAGATCAAAATTCGAATCAACGAACACCGTAGTACTATACAGTGTAAAAAGACAAACACCAAACTTACAAGACATTTCTTGGACTGCAACCACAGAGATATCGACCTCAAGTGGGTAGTGTTAGAAGTAATGAAGAAGCATAAGGCTGACTTGTCAAGACCACTTCATATCAGAGAACAGAGGTGGGTATACCGTCTCCGCACGTGGGAAAAGGGTCTCAATGATGAGATCCCTTGGCTACAACTTGCGCAGTAGCCGGCAGAATACCAGCCTTACTCTGCCCCAGATTGTGGAATCCTGACCATGATCTTCTATGGTTATTTACTCAGTCAAACATACACTCTAACATTTAGACACTTACAGAGTGATATATGAGTAGGTGCTTCACGACATACTCACCACATGTAACGAGACGCTTGGGTATGTTTGATATACACATTGCACACAGTATGGAGTTCTGTCTGTGTGCAACTTATATATTTCTGATTTGTAGATCGTAACCTTCTGGAAGTCACTTTTCCTTATGAGCCTTTTCCATCATTCCCCTTACTTTAATTAGATATTTACCATTTGTGCTTCCTGAAGCCCTTTTCTAGCACTCCCGCGATATAATTCTGCCAGCTATAACTTTCAAGCTTTTCTCCCCCGATCATAGTAGAGTTTTGCATTTAGCAGGAATACGGGTGGAGAACGGGTAAATGTATTCCCCTTTATAAGAAAGACCAGTGTCCTTCTTTACGGCAGACGCATGCGCGGTGTAGTTTATCAGGCATTCCACAGTTCTTTTTAAAGAGCCTCTTGGGCGCATGCGCAGCCGAAGAACACTCCCATGACCTGTGAAGCATTACGGAAGCCCACCCGCATTACCGACCTAGGCAACGCCAGACACCAGGCACGTCCGGTATGGACACCGGAAGCCCTTACAAGGCTCGCGCATTATGCTCCAGGCAATCCAGACGGCGCGTTTCACCTTTTAACAGCGACGCATTAGGACACCGGAACTCCACACATCGCGGTCAATTACTCCCAATTTTACCACTAATTGACGAACTCCACCCAGCGCTAGCACTATAAAATACAGACACTCGCACTCCTCATTTATCATCGAGGAGGCGAGGACAACACAGCTAGGTGCAGAGGCGGGAGACACTCCACGGAATAGTAAGAGTGGGATAGTATGATTGTGTGTGCGTGGTGTAACTAGCGGCGAACGCTAATTTCGATTTTTTTTCCCTTAAACCTTAGAAGCCACAGAGGCTCAAGGCGATTTCAACCATATTTTCCTCATATGCTTCTTTCCTTTTCCTTGTCGCTTAGAATTGGACCACAGGGTCTTCCTTCCTCACCCTCCTATGGAGTATTTCACCCCCTTATCTATGGTAAGCATTGTGGAGCAGTGATACACCACAATTTGTTAAGTGCACATATGTCTGACACTACTGTTGCACTTATAGCCACTCACATATGCCTGTCTGTGCATGTGGCTGCGTGAATTTTACCAGGGTTTGTTTCATGCTTATTTTTCACTTTGTGCTACTGTGTTCTACACACTGTTTTTTTCTTGCAGGTTTGAATGCATAACCGTTAAGTGGACCGTGATCTAGATCACCCCACATAGTGGAATCCTCTCACAAAAACTTTGGTAAGAGTGGAACCCTCCCTTTTCTATAGGTCCTTATGAATGCCGTGGACCCTGCGGGGCCAATAGGCAGAAACATGTCAGCCACACTGAACACGGTGGGGGGACTATAAAATCCCCAATACACCGATCACTTGTTTTAATTACCATATAGATGCCAGTCACATTAAAAATATTTATGACATCTATAATGGCCTTTTAACTTCACTGTTTTTTCTTTAAGGGCCCCCACTTAGTTTAGAAGTGCATCCCTGTCGTGAGGTGTATGCCCGCCCTCTATCACCCAAGTTTTTAGAGGGCGAGGACTGGTCAATGATGAAGCATGACACCAGGTGGTGTGTGAGACCAGTCCTTCACTTTTTGTGAGATGCCTGCACTCACAAACTAACACTGTAGCACCATGGTCTCTCAACTAGGAGCGGCCCCATTTGTGCTGAACATTGTCTGTTGGAGGCTGCCTGCTCCTAGTACCCCGTGCCTCTAGTTCCCTTCCCCAGACCTCACCTGGGGCTTCTGTGACTAT
>CAWUFW010028014.1:0-23855 GCA_963921515.1 Calotriton arnoldi
GTTCCCAGCATGGCCTTGTGCTCCCCACAACAGAGCACCAGTGTCAGACATCTTTGATGGGGCTTTCCACTCTCTGTGAGGTGTGCATGCTTCAGTGTGAGCTTGCTGGGCCATGTGGGGGAGGGATGTTGAGCTGTGACTACCACTCCCATCATGCTATTGCCTCCACCCCCTTCCCAGTTGCCCATACTTCCTTCCTTCTGACTCTGCTTCCCTGTGGGGTAGTGTGCCTGTGCTGAATGGATGGCTGACAGTGTTGTCCTGGCGTTTGTTTGGCTACAAGTCCCATGTGTGTCACTGTGCTTCCCACAGCATGACCCAGGGTGGTGGTTCTTTGTAGGATAATTAATTTTAGTGTGAGGCAATGCATTTTCCCAGGTGAGTTGTGTGTAGTTTGTGTTAGGGGTGTGTGTGGGCAGAGCTGCTGGTAACTATGGTCATAGCTGTCAGTCCTCCTTCCCACCCAGCCAGATGTCCCACCATCGAACGTGCTTCCATTGCAGGGAGTGCAAGTTGGCTTTCAGGATGTCAGTCAGTGGTGTCCTGCTGTTTGTTGGTGCCCAGTTCCCAGCAGGGCCTTGTGCTCCCCACAGCAGTAGCCAGTGTCAGCCATCTTGTCAGTTGTTTTCCACTCCCTGTGATGTGAGCATGGTTCAGAGTGGTGTTGATGGGTGTATTGTGAGGGTGGGCAATATCTGTGACTACAACTCCCATGATGCTATTGGCTACACTGACTTGACCAGCATACACAGAATTCCTTCCTTTCTGTGGGATTCCCTGTGTGGTGGTTTTGTAGTGGTGGCTACATATCTGACAGTGTTTGTTGGTTATATTTGTGCCACTGCCTAGCTTTATTTGTTGTAGGGTTTGTACATGTCATGACACAGTTACATATCACTATGAGATGGCATGTATTGTGTTTATCTGACTGACATACACATCTTGGGATGATTCTGGTTTTGTTGCTGTGGATTTGCTAAGGGTGCATGGTTTGACTATCCCCTTGACAGTGATGTGTGTGTGTTTACTGTGTTGTCACACAATATTGGGTATATTGGTTGTGTACTCACCAGGCTCTGGGATGTTTTCTAGTCTATATACGCTCACTGGTGGTAGGATGGCCCGCACCTTCTCCTCCCAGGGCCTGAGGTATACTGGTTTGGCAGGAGGGCCACTGCCGGTGTGTTGGCTCAAGAGGTAGTCCTTCTTCAGTAGGTCCCTGACCCTCCTGCGCACGTCATACCACCTGTTCTGGATGTCTTCCTTTGTGCGCAAACATAGCGATTGTGCGTTCACCCTGTCGATGATCCTCGCCCACATCTTGGTTTTCTGCGACATGGGGGTCTGTTGGACCAGTGTACCAAACAGCTATGGCTCTACCCTGAGGATCTCATCTACCTGGACTTCCAATTCACTATCTAGGAACTTTGGATTCTTCTTTAGGGGCATGGTGATGGGTGGTGGTGGTGAGTGATGTGTGTGGGGGTGTGCAAGTGAGGGTGTGTGAGTATGTGTTTTGCTGGGTGTATGTGAGGGTGCTATTTGTTGAGGTGCTGATGGTGTGTGGCTTGTGTGATGGATGAGCTGTGAGTGTGTGTGTGGTTGCTGTCTGTTGGTGTTGAGTGCTGGCAGGTAATTTGAATTTGCAAAGGATCATGGTAGGGATTTGTGTCCTTTATATGGGTGGAGTTGTGGGTGTGTCTTTGTTCCCTGTTTCCCCCAGTATTTATTGCCTTTGTAATTGCTTGTTTGGCCTTTTTTGTGTGTTTTTCCCTTTGTACTTTTTGTGCATGTAGGAGACGTTCTTCTGACCGAGTCGGACCCTGCAGTTGTCTCGTGCGAGCTTCTCCGATTCGTTCGCGCTGTGTTTGTGCTGTTTTCTATGCTGCGTACGCGTCGGTCGCGGTGTATTGGGTTGCTTCGGCTCGCAGTTTTGTATGCGTGTCGGTCGTACGGCTTGGGCTCCGTGCGACTCGGTCGTGTTTTCCACGCGTTGCATCGTACTTTGCGGGTCGGATTTCGCGGGTACGTTTCGTTCGGGATTCTTCCTGGTGCGTGTCGGTCGGTTCGATTTGCGTGCTTTTCCGGCCGGATAGCTGTTTTCCGCGCGCTTCGGTTGTTCGTATTGTGTTCCGTACAAGTCGGTCGGATTTTGCACGCTTTTCATCGTACTTTGCGGGTCGGGCTGCACCGGTACGTGTCGGTCGGAATGAATTCCGGCTCCGAGTCGGTCGGTACGTTTTCCGGCCCGAATCGGAATCGGCCCCTGTGTCTCTTAGATGATGGTTCTCAGTCCAAGGGGCGATGAATGCTATATTATCCATGTGGCGACCGTTTACAGAATTTTTGCTGATTGATGATGTCAAAGGCAAGAAATGTGAGGATCTTTGGTTGCATATTGATAGTGATGTGAAAAAAGTACACTCTACTGCATTCTTAGATTTTTACAGGAAAACATAACTGCTGTAGTGGACATAATAAAAAAACTAGAGTCTGAAAACACCCTTTTCTGCCAAGTGTTCAGCATAATTGGTGTAGATGTGAAACATCTCCTTGAGAGTTGGCTGGGCAACACCTTTAGTGACTCTGGCACTGCAACATGTTCCATGTTAGAGTGCTTGCCACTTGGTAAGCAAAGCAATGTTGAAGAGCAATTCAGGAACTTTTATTTTGCAATGTATGAGAAATGGCTTGCAATGATGCATAGAAATGTCCCTTCACCAACCATGGCATTTGAAGTCAATGAAACCTCACTGTGGTACTCTGTACAAGTTCTAGATCCCTTCCGTAAAGGGGAATTTCCTCTGTAGTTTCAAAAGTGCTGCTTCATTTTTGACCGCTTCAATAACTCTGAGGGCATAAGCGCCCAGTTCAATGCAAATGTTGCAGAACCTGCTCTGAGAATCGCAATCTTCAAGGGCACCAGTATTGGCATGGAAAGCCATGTCAATAGCCAGAGTTAACAAATTGTGTACTGGCTGTTTTGGCGTTGCCCGTCTCAAGTGCCAATGTTGAGAGGGCCTTTTCACAGAAAAAAGTTTACATGGGAATGGAAGAGTGAGCGCACATGACCAAAGACTCACTGAAGAAGTATTGTATGGTGTACTACAATAAGTTAAATTTGCAAAAATGTATTTGGACCTCATATACACTATACATACACTGTCTATATACCATGCACTATCAGTGCATAAAGCAAGTAATGATAAAAGCAAAACATTCCATAAACACCAGAAAAACACTGTTTCTGTTGTTTTTAATGGTGCGAAAATGTGTAACCACTGATAACCACTGTTTTTTAAAAGTATTGAAATCACTTGAAAAGACTGAAACAAAAACCACCAGAATTTACCAAAAATAGAAACTGAAAAGAGGAAAGCCTAAATATATCAAATCCGGTCTGTATCTCCGTGGGTAATCCTCTCTTGAGGATGTTGTAGAAGAAAGCAACCTGAGGACCTGTGTCAGTCTAGGGCTGTCCTGTCTCCTGCACCCACCATTCTCTCATTCTCTCTAGGAACTCAGTCATAGTTTCCCCAAGTTTGATGCTCTCTGTCATTAATCCTCCTACATCTAGGCGGTCAGGGAACAATTCCTTCAGGGCTGTCCAAATCAGGTGTCTGAATGAATTAAAAGCAGCCTGTCATGCTCGGTATTGATGAGAGTGACTGGGCGGATACGGGCTCGGGAGAACACTGTGTTGGGCTTCTCACCAATGAGGCTGCTGAGCAGGCTTTTGATATCACCTATAGCTAGGTTTATACACACAGGGGCATATTCTCAAGAACGTGTGATAACCACCGCAAGTTTAGCTTAACGCAACTCTGCACATCGCAGTCCATCGGGGGAAAACAACGCTGTGTTAACGGGCTATTCCCAACACGGCGGTACCATGCGATAGTCACACGATAACGCGTCAAATGAACGCGTTCAAAACAACGCGACGCTGGAAAAACGTGAAACCCCAACGCAAAAATAGTAGCGATGACGCCAAACGCGATACAGAAATCTGCGATAACCAGCGATAGGCCTGCAAATCCCACGCGTCATGCGGGCAAATGCACCATAAAAGCAAAGCAAAAAAAAAGGTGAGATGACAATGTACGAGCACAACCCCACATCCGTGATTTAGAACAAATGACCATTGTCCCGCATCAAACAGGCATCTCCTCACAGTCACAATGTACATTGACATTCAGTCTGCATGTAAACTACGCCAATGCCTAAACATGCATGGAACACACATTGAATCCGCATCCCCCCCTTCACATTGCAGAGGGTCAAGCAAGCCCTCCTGCACACAGACGTGTCATGACCATGACCAATCCACCATGAAAGCGTAGACGAAGGTAGGGGCAGTGACTCCTGCCTACGTACATGTTGCCCATGTCATGGGACCTGAGTCACAGGGGGCATCCCTGCATCATGGTGGCACATATCTGACCCCAAGAGGAGCCCTGTCGTCACCTGTAGGACACAAATGGCAGCCAAAATGGAATTATCATGGACACACGTGAAACGCCTAGGAGTGGGATTCCCCACTAACTGCGACACACAGAAATGGCAGTCCGAATACATGACACCCTAAACAGCCACCCTGCACAGAGGTGACACACCCACCATCCATGAACAAATGACAAAACTTGCAGCAACACATGTCGCACACACACTTGTCTGAGTGATGTCCCTGAACAGATGAGTGACATGCACCCAGGGAATGTGTACTCAGAATGCATTTATTTGCACATGCTGTGCCCGTGGTCAATTAGTACTGTCCCATGATTGCCAAGGACAGTCACAATGTGACGTGCTCATGTGAAGAAATTGTCAATGATGGTGTTCCTACGGGCTATCCCTGCTGCGGCCGCAGTGGGGTGTGGTCCACCTGCCTCATCCTCATCATCATCGTCGAGGTGCATCTGGCACTGGTATCCATGGGGCCCTGCTGCGTACACATATGTTGTGCAACACACAACATACAATGATCATCTTGCACACGATGTCTGGGCTTTACAGGAGTCTCCCACCCGTGACGTCCAGGCACCTGAAACGTGACTTCAACAAGCCAAATGTGCGTTCCACGATGCCCCTGATGCGTCTGTGGGCCGCATTGTACTGCCTCTGGACCTGTGTGTTCGGGGCTCGGAGTGGTGTCATCATCCAAGCGCAGAGTGCATATCCTTGGTCACCTGTGACAGTGCAGAGAGACATGAGTCAGAAGTTGGTTCTGCATGATGTGTTGGCAGGCTCACTGGTTCATTGGTGCGTGATATGTGTGATTCTGTGATTACTGCATGACATGTACTGCTTGTTGCAAATGAGCGGCATCAATGTGTATCTCGTAGCCTCACAGCTGCTCCACCCTCCCCACGAGACCATTCACTAGTGTGCGCAGCGCGGTTGCATCACTTGCACTCCTACGGCACACCATTGTCATGCCTGTCTGCGCATGTCCACAAGCCTGACAACGACACTGTGATCTCGTGCGCAGAAGGTGGACGGGACTGGTTCGGGGACCAGCGGCCCGGGCTGCGGCAGGCGCACAGGATCGCAGACTCCGCCGCTCACGGCTTTGGCCTCGTGGCGGGGTGAGAGGTGCCGCCCTGGCAGACACGTTGGCCATTCCGGAAGAGGCCCACGCCCAGGTCTACATGCTTTTTATTCACACCCCTACGCTGGCCTGGCGTATGACGGGCCAGCCCACTCTGCACACGCATACAGGGGGGACGTAACAAGCTACATTTCCGAGATCTTCCCCACTTACTGGGGTGACATGGTTGCGTCCACTGTCCACAACACTACCACCACCAGCAGTATATGTCGACATGGATTTGTCTGTGGTCTGCATACTGCGGTCTGTCCAGCACTTCCACGACACACTTGGCATTGTGTGCATTTGCATTCATGGATCACTTGCCTCCTTCGCACATGCCTGGTTCCCACCTCTCCCCACATACTGCCATTGTGTGGCTGAGGTGCCATGCCATTGATGGCTCATGTAAATGGCCAGCCCAGGTTGCCACAGTACGTTGTGCTGTTGTGTATGGTGTGTGGGCATGTTGCATTTGAGTATGTGACGTGAGCATTGCCAAAGTTGTGAGTTGCATGATTGTGGAGTTGAGGTGTGTGGTGTGTTCATTTGATACTTACCAACGAGCACTGCATTCCCATAGGTGCCATCCTGGAAGCGCCGGTTGATGATGGACTGTCGGAAGATGTATGAATCATGCACACTGCCTGGGTAGTTGGCGACGACGTTGGTGAAGAGTCCCCGGTGGTCCACTATTGCCTGCACATTGATGGAATGCGTGTGCTTTCTGTTGCGGTAATTGTGTGCAGTGTCGGCAGGGGGCACAAGTAGGACATGTGTGCAGTCAATTGCCCCCAACACGTGCGGGAAGCCAGCTATGGCGTAGAAGCCTTGCTTGGTCTCCAGCTGTTCCTGAGCAGTGTGGGGGAAGTATGGGTACTGGGGTACCAAGCTGGTGATGGCATCCAGGACAGGTTTGAGGAACTTGCATAGGGCTGGCTGTGAGACTCCTCCAACTCTGGCGGTTGTTGGTTGGAATGTCCCAGAGGCCAACTGGTGCAGCACGGCCAGCAGCTTTGTCTGAGGTGGGATGTTGGTTGTCCGCTGTGTTTGTCCCGTCAGCCTGTGGGCAATGATGTTCAGGATGCGGAGGATGGTTGACCTTTTGAGCCTGTAGTGGGCAATGACATTCTCTGGTGTTAGGTCTGTGAGGCTGGTGCGTTTCTGGAAGGTCCGCTGTCTTTGTCTGCGCTGCCTCTGTGGTGGTCCGGGGGAGGGGCAGGGGCAGGGGGTGGTCCGGGGGGTGGCGGTCCTGGAGGTAGTGGGGGTGGGTGTTGTGGCCCTCTCGGGGCTCCGAGCTGCATGAGGAGTAGCTCCATGGCATTTGTTGTTCTTCAGGTGTGGCTGTGAGCTGGGCTCCCTTTTCTTGTGCAGGTTGTCGTCCGACTTTGCACCAGGTCAGAGCAGGTGTTAGTTTCCTGCTGGTAACGCGCCGTATCACTTGTTTTGTGTCCTTATCGCCGATGTGGCTGGCCGTTGAGAATGTTGCGTTGTGGTATTGTCGCGGGTTGTTGCTCGGGAACACCTACTCTGCATCTCATTAGCGTTAGGTGCCGGGTTCCTCTGTGGCGATGCTTTTTGCGACTGCTATCGCAGGTAAACTGGTGTTATGGGCTGTTAGCACCAGCTTGTGAATGGGGCGATAACTTTATCGCGACTTTGGCTGCGTTAAAGTGCCGTTAACTCGGCGATAGCTCCTTGAGAATATGCCCCACAGTGTTCTTTTCATATCAGGAGATCCATTTCCCTGCCCTGTCCATCAATGGGGGCAATTTATTCCTGAGCCCTTGTTTTTCCATCTGTTCCCAAGGCACGTGGATGGTTCCTGCTTGACCTTTCTGGATTAGCGGACAAATCCTGTCTTGGGTAAACTCTGTTGTTTTTTCCTCAACGTAGCACTCCCATCGACTCAAACACTCCTGCATGTAGGGGTAGTTCCATTTTGGATCTCCCCCTCCATGCCGGATGCAGTTTTATGAAATAGCCATATCCACAGGTTCGAAGGATCCCTCCTCTGGCCAAGGATGGTCATACTGGTGGCTTGTCTTTTCGGTACAGCAAGCCAGTAGATGACAAAATGGCAGTGCAAAAGCCTCACCCTCTTCTCTGGATATTATCTCTCTAGGGTTTGGCCTGTCTGTCCATCGCTCCGGGGGGGAGCGATGGATGTCCTCGTCGACGCTTTTCTCATGCGCATGGAAAGGGGCCATGCTACTCCTTCCATGTCTCAATTGTGTCCCAGTCAGGCTTTCCTGGCTACTTATTTTCAGGTCAGCTCCTCTCATAAGTAAATGGCCCTATGATGTATGGGCCACCATTAGGAGCCTTCCTCCCGACTCATCCCTGGGCTCATCTCTATATGGGGCCCGAGGCAGAGCTCGGGGGGAGGTGGAGTTGTCCCCTCTCGCTGTTGGGCTTTCCGGGCAAGAAGTCTCTCTCTCTCCATACTTATTTCTCGCCTTTCCTCTAACTCCCACGTGGGTTGTCTCCTTCTATCAGTGCTATGTGCTGTTTTTCTAGGCAATGTCTTGGCCTCAATCTCATTCCCTGATGCTTCTTCCATGCCATAGGCCTGCCTTGTTGGAGTGTAGCCCGCGGCTCCCCCATCAGAGTCGGATCTTGCATGGCTGGCACTCTTTTCTTCTCCTCCACTGGTGGAATAACCTTCTAGGAGGGCCACAAACCTCCCTCAGTGGGATGCTCAGGAGTATGGGCTGGTTGTTAGGTTCGGACCCGCTGAGTCGCGATCGATGGGTACCGGTCTGAGCAGGGGCCGATGGTGCCCAGGCTGGTGAAACCTGGGATCCACTTCCCCTCCCTGCGACTTGCTACCCCAGAGGGGATTCAGCAGCCTACCTGACCGGTGGATTGGTGAAACCCAGCGCAGTGGCAAATGGGATGGTCGGCATTAGTGAAAGCACATCCCTGCCGTTGTATGGTGGGGAGGTGCAGAGCCTTACTTATGGGTTCAAAGATAGTCTTGTAGGCTGGGGACACTTCGAAGATGACCCATAATTCTAGTAGGGCCTCTCGCTTGGCCTGCCTATGTCCTGCATACCTGGTCCCTATGTGTATATTTGTGTGTTCCATGGTGTTGGGATCAAATGTGCCCCCCTCAGGGCAAGAAAATGCATGGGTTTTGGTATGGGCATGCCACTCACACCAGTTTTCTCTAGTTTCCTGGCTTGGGTGGGGAACCTGGGCTGCATGTGGTCAGGGGGAGTCTAACTGATGACATAAGACGTTTGTTTGTTTTAAGGTCTTTGCAAAATTTTCATTGTCACAAGAAGGTTTTTAATCACAATTCTACTTTAATTTTGGGGATCTGTGTACACACGGTGGTACTGAAAACCAATCTACTTGGTCTTGAGCTAGAAAAATACTGATGCATCAAAGGGATCGATTAACATAGAATAGAGACAAATATGCAATGAAATAATAACAACCTATAAAAAAAGGTGCAATTGTTAGTTCACAGCAGTACGAGTTGGTTTGTAGCAGTAAACCAGCAATCATGAACCTTTGATTTGGAAAAAAAGGGTTATCATTACCTAAATCATAAACTAGCATGATTTGCAAAATTTCAGCAGCACCACAACATCAATAAATGCAAAGAAAATGGAAAACATCCAATAGAGACTAAAAGGTTGACAGAAAAAACTGTTATTTTGTCCAAAAATGGGGCCTTCTTCTAGTGTCTATAAACCATGAAGAGGGGATGCTCTGTGCAGTAGGTGAGCCTGATAGTATGTCACTCTCAGCTCAGTGGACAAAATTTAGCAACGATTTAAGCAGAGAAAAATTAATCACCTGATAACTATTGGGCCCCTGTGGCCTGACACAAGCTACACCTGATTCACCAAGGTCTGAATTTTCCCTGATGTCGAATTACACCTTATATCACACCCAGGGGTTGTGCGTATCACTGCCTAACGTCCAGCGATCCAAGCGGAGAGAAAACGATGAACACCTCTCACTTCTTTAAGATGCTACCAGTCTGGAATCGAAAGCATAAGAACACTTTTGTGACTAAAAAAATTAAGTTTGATATGTTAGCTTTATGTCACACCTAGAGCCTATGCATACCAACTTGCCACCATGCTCAGCAGACTAAGCTATCCCTTACTGTCACCCAGGGACGATGTGTATCACCTGATCCACGCCCAGAGGTACAAGTGATCCCTTACTAACACCCAGGGACGAGCAAACCCTGTTCCATGCTAAAGGTCAGGCTAACCTTTACTAACACAGAGGGATGAGGCATACCTTGTGCTCACGCCCAAGGTCAGGTAGCTACCTTTGCCTTCTTCTAGCGTACTAACTAGTGGAAAAACAAAAGTGATCTACACGCGTTTCCTAGTTTTCCATACGACACATGATGGGCCTAAGGATCAGATGAAGTCTCTTACCCTATGATGGCTGTCTCGGGATGCACCTCTGCCCCGTGGATTCACTAGAACTTCTAATCAATTATGGCATCTGCTCACCAATTGTTTTCCACAGTTGTGAATTGGTTCGGGCTGGGGTCCTTCGACAGCAGTCGGGCTTGATGAACCAATCTCTCCTATCTGGCTTGCCAAAATGTTGCTAGTATATGAGTTTACTTTAAACAAAGGAAAAGACAAGAGGCATTTGGCAAAACAGGAACAGGTTGGTTTAATTAAACGCTGCAGCCAGGAGAGCCTCGACAGAGTGTGTTTGTTCAAAGTTTCTTGCTGTACAAAGTTTTGGCCGCTGTTATATAAAGTTTATGAGGTACCATAATGCAATTTTTTACATTCAAAAAGCATCTCAGTCATAAATTAATGAATGCGGGCATCTGATAAAGAAACAGATGGCTCTCGACCTTGTAGAGAGCAAATGTGGGCCAGTGTGTATGCTTCTAGATGTCCGGCATGAGGAGCACGTGCTCACTATGTGCGGTGTCCATGTCGTGTCCTGATTGGTTGTGTGTTTCTATCTACATGTGGTATCTAGTTTTGTGGTTTTTTGGGGAAAGCAAGCCCTTGCCCAAACGTGTTTTATTGGTGTCAATTACCTCAGACCTGTTTGTGGTGCAACTATCTATCTGTGGGATCCATCAGTGTTTTCCATGGATGTGCATTTGTCTTTAGGTTAAGAGAGGCCTCACCTGTGATGATCAGGTATTTGATAGGCATGGGTGTAGGTCATAGGACTTGTCAAACTACGTATCTCTGACTCTGGGTTGATGGGGAGGTCCCCTTAGGTGAATCTGACAGCAATGATACGAGTTCATTGTAACTCCTAAAAATAATATGGCAGTCACTGGTATTGTTTTTATTGACATCCTTGGCATTGTGAATTCAGTTGTCATAGCACATATTGACATTGTTCTCACTGATATTGACACGGTTACGTTTGCTTAAGTTATAGCGTACATTGACATTCTTGTTACTAGTAACAGTATTGTCATTTGAGCATGGATTATGACATACATGAACATTGCATTGACGGGTACTGGCATGGCTGTGCAGTCACAGGTAATAGCATACATTGATATTGCATTTTTAGGCATTGCCATTCTTATGCCTGCACACATCATGGCAATCATTGACATCGGATTCACCCATCCCAGCAACCAAAACTCCCATTCCACACTGCACATGCCCAAGTGCATCTGAATTTGGCCAAATGAAACATAGCCGGGCTATTTAAAGTGCCTTCCTTAAATCCTTAAAATGTGTCACGTGTTCCATCAGGCCCACCCCAACACAGTGTCTACCCGGGTCTGACAGGAAATAGACACCCCCAACTCTAAGTCGGGACACAACAACCTCCTAAAAGATGCAATTCAATCCCTTCACATAGTAAATCTGTGGAACCTGCAAACCGCAAGTAATGAGATTAAAAAACATGTCAACCGAACTGCAAGATCACTTTCTTTACAGGAGAATAAAGCTATCCTGGCTTAAAAGGCATTTGCCTGGCAAGTTATTAACTCATGCAAACACCTAAAACCTCAGTCATATCTTGATCATGGAAACCCATTGCATCTGAAAAAAGCATTCATGCATCTTCCCTTTGGAGTACATCCAAGTCTGAACCGGATTCCATCTTGGTCCAGATTCTCTGAAAAGTGATAAGTGCAGGCTATGTGGGAAGGGTATGGAGAAAATGACCCACATCCTATGTGTTTATCTGGTGCTACTTCTGGTAGAAGCAAATTCCTTAGTTGCCCATTTAGTCAAACTCGAATAGGAACCTATAGACAAGCACTTATACAGGGCTTCAACCCCGAGCATACACAACTGAACATACAGGGCGTTACATTTGTGCCATTATTTGCCTCCAAAATAGGTGCTCACAATCAGTGAATAGAAGACTGAATTTAAAAAAAATTAAATGAAGTAACCTGATGCCGGTTATTGGACAGTCTCCATAACAATGACATTTATATTGTTATTCCGTGACTGTAGATCTCGTTGTTTAAACTTTTTTAATTACTGTTGGAAAATGACCCTCTTTGAAGGGTCACCCCAAACGTATTGCCTTCCTCCTCCTCTTTTTCTGACCTTTTTGTTGGCTTTAGGACTCTAGGCACTGAACCACTGCTATAGTGCATGTGCTCTCTCCTCTAAACATGGCATAATGGGTTTACACCTGTTGATTTACTTGTAAGTACCTTGTAAAGCAGTATAACATATACCCAGGGCCTGTAAATTAAATGCTACTAGTGGCCCTGCAGCACTAATTGTGGAACCCACAGAAGTAGCCTTTCAAACGTGTCTCAGGCCTACCATTGTGGAGCCTGAGCATGAAGTTTACTGTCATGTCGACTTGGTGTTTAAAACTACTTGTCAAGCCTTAAACTCCCCTTTTATTACACACATTTCACCCCTAAGGTAGGCCCTATGTAGCCCATAGAGCAGGGTGCTGTGCAAGTAAAAAGTAGGACATGTACTGTTAAGTTTTGCATGTCCTAGTAGTGGCAAACACCCAAATTTGTTTTTCTCTACTTGGAAGCCTACTCCTCTCATAGGTTATCATTGGGAATTCTATAATACGCTTGAAAGATATAATTCCTGATCAGAGACAAGTAGCTTTTTCATGTTTCATATGTTGGGAATGATAATGATAAAGCCTCTTTAGTGCCAAAGTTGGATTTAACATTACTGTTTTAGAAATGCAACTTTTAGAAAGTAAATCCTTATTTGTAAAGCGCGAACTACTCACCCTTACGGGTCTCAAGGCACTGGGGGCCGTCGTGGAAATTAAGTGAGCTATTGCCCAGAGTCACAAGGTGCTGAGCTGAGCTGCCGCCGGAGCCAGGGATCGAACCGTGAGCCCTGTGCTCCGAATTCAGCTGGCCTGGCCGCTGCATTTCTCTGTGCTTATAACTCTCTGTTCTTTTCAGCTCTTCTCCAATACATGTCTGGGCTGGGTGACAGATGCACTTTGTGCATTCCCTCTAGACAGCCACAACACAGGAAGGATATGTGTGCCTGAGTACCCATCTACATAAATCTGCATTCTGATGGCCTTGCCTGGGCAGGATGGAAGAGAGGGGCTAAAACTTCACTTGAATAGGCTATGTCCTGTCCCCATACAAAGGACTGATTATCCCCCACAGAGGGCTGCTTTGAAATCACCCTGTACATCAAAGGCACATTTGTGTATAAGTGCTGGGTGTCTGACCCCCTAAAATCAGATACTTCTGGATCTTGAACTGAACCTCTGTTGGAAGGACTGCTGTGCTGCTTAAAGGACTCATATTTAGATTGCAGACTTGGAAGGCCTGCTTTTCTCTTACTTTGCCCAGCTGCCTGCTGCTCTCTAACTCTGCTGAATTAGAGCTGGACTCTGCCTTCCCTCCAAGTGATCACCAATGGCTTGTTGGCTTGCTTCCTGTTGCTTGAGACTCAGGGATATCAAAGTCTCTACCCCTGTGCCTGCTCAATAGAAGTGACCCAGATACTTGCAACATGGATTTTGATGCAATTCCTGTCTGTGTGTAGCAAAACAGACGCATTGACACGGCTGCATGAGTAAAATCAGCGAACTGTATCGGAACCGGAGCTTTGCCTCCAGAGATTGATGCATCGGACAGTGTATTGCCACTGTTGCAGCTTAGTGAAATTGCTGTATCCCCACAACTGTGTGGCAGAATCCGGTGCACCGCTCAATGCCTCTTGACTCCAGAACCCGTCTTCAGAACTGACGCATTGTATTCACCGTGTAGAGAAGATTGAAGCATCTAGTTGCTTGTGATGAGGAAAATTACTTTGTTAACCGGGGCCTGCATGGTCCCTGTAGCAGGCCTGCGCTTCCACAAGGTAGGCCTGAACTTTGACTTTGGCCTGGTCCAGCGTGACCTAAAGATACCCTTTTAGTGATACTTGCTTCTAAGCACTGTACTGCATTTATTTCTTTAAAATTCAATATCTCAACTGTTATACATTGGATTTTTATTGTTTTGCTCTTGTTTTGTTTATAATTTAATAATCTATTCTTATAAACCTGTGTGGAGTATTAAAGGTATGAGTATAAGTTCAGAAATTCAAGATTTTATGTATTTTAAATTTTGATGGTAGCTGAAGAATAAATAGTTATATAAAGTTAAAGGTGGTGCGTAAATTATAAATTTAAGGGACAACAATAACTGAAGAATTTCTAATGTTTGTGTATTTTAAGTTTGTTTTGTAAATAAAGAATAAATAAAGTTTTCCTAACTATAACAATGGCTTAACCTTTGTTTTTTTCGTTGAATTTCAATGGTTTTTCTTTTTTTATAGAAACATGTTTTGAAATTGTAGAGTTTTCTGTACTGTGTCATAAAGTGGAATGTGGTCCAGTGGAGTAGCATAGAGTGGAATAGCGTACAGTGGAATGGTGCAGAATGGAGTGGTGCAAAGTGGAGGGTTGTACTGTGCAGCATGGAACAGTGGAGTGGCGTATGGTGGAGTGGCATAGACTGGAATAGCATAGAGTGTAATGTTACAGAGTAGAGTGGCAAAAAGTAGAATAGCGTACAGTTGAGTGGCGAAAAGTGCAGTGGTGTAGTGTAGTGTGGTAGAGTGTAATAGCATACAGTGGAGAAGCATAGAGTGCAGTGGTGTAGAGTGAAGCAGCATATAGTGGAGTAACGTACAGTGTAGTAGCGTAGAGTGGAGTGTCAAAGAGTGGAATGGCACAGAGTGGAATACTGTATAGTGGAGTGTCATACAGTGGAGTGTTGTAGAGTGTAGTGGCATAGAGTGGTATATCCACAGTGAGTTGGCACAGAGTGGAGTGGCGTAGAGTGGAGTAGAGTGGAATAGCATAGAGTGTAGTGGCGAGAGTGGAGTTTCGTACAGTGGAATAGCATAGAGTGGAGTAACCTAAGGGAGACTAGCATAGAATGCAGTAGCATAAACTGGAGTTGCTTACAGTGGAGTGGCATAGAGTGGAATAGCATGGAGTGCAGTGCCATACAGTGGAGTTGTGCACAGTGGGATAGTGTAAGGTGGATTGGGGCACAGTGTAGCGGTGTACTGTGCAGTGACATACAGTAGAGTGTGTTAAATTGGATTAGTGTGCAGTGGAAAAGCAAAGGGTGCAGTGGCATATGGTGGAGTGGCATACAGTGGAGTGGTGCATAGTGGAGTGTTGTAGAGTCGACTGGCATAAAGTGTAGTGAGGTACAGTGTAGTGATGTACAGTGGAATAGCGTACTGTGGAGTTGCATAGAGTGGAGTGTTCTAGTGTGGAGTGGCGCACAGGGGAATGGAGTAGAGTGTAGTGGCATAAAGTAGAGTTACATACAGAGGAGTAGCATGCAGTGGAATGATGTAGAGTGGAATAATGTTGAGTGTTATGGGTGTAAAGTTTTAGTGACATAGAGTGGAATAGCGTACAGTAAAGTGTCATAGAATGGAGTGTTGTGTAGTGGAACAGGGTAGAGTGAGTAGAGTGGATTGGAGTAGAGTGGTGTATAGTGAGTGGTGTAGAATGGACTGATGTACAGTGTATTATTATACAGTCGAATGTCGTAGAGTTGAGTGGCGTATTGTGTAGTGATGTACAGTGGATTGGCATGCAGTGGAGTAGTGTACAGTCAAATAGTATATATTACAGTGGCGTACAGTGGTGTGGCAGATTGTGGACTAGAGTGTAGTGTATAGTGGAGTTGTATACAAGGGAATAGTGTAGAGTGTATTGGCGTATAGTGTAGTAGCATAGGGTGGAGTGGCGTAGAATGGAGTGTCGTACAGTTGAGCAGCATACAATGGAAAAGCGTACAGTGTAGTGGAGTACACTGGAATGTGTTAGAGTGGAGTGGCATACAGTGAAATAGTCTAGAGTAGATTGAAGAAAAGTGTAGTGGCATAGAGTGGAGTAGCATACAGTGGAATGCTGTAGAGTGAACTGGCAGAGAATGGAGTGAGGTAAAGTGTAGTGGCGTACATTGGAATAGCGCAGAGTGGAGTGGTGTAGAGTGGAATGGCATACTCTGGAGTGACATACAGTGGAATAGTGTACACTGGAGTGGGGTAAGTGTACTGGCATAGATCGATGAGGTGTAGACTGTAATAGCATAGAGTGGAGTAGTGTACAGTGGAGTAGTGTACAGTGGAGTAGAATATACTAGAGTGATGTAAATTGGAGTGAGGTACTTTGCAGTGGTGTACAGTGGAATAGCGCAGACTGGAGTAGCGTACAGTGGAGTGGCATACAGTGTAGTGGTGTAGAGTGGAGTGTTGCAGATTGGAATACCGTAGAGTGGAGTGTTGTAGAGGGGAGTGTGGTACAATGTAGTGAGGTACAGTGTAGTGGTATACAGTTTAATAGCGTACTGTAGAGGGGCATAGAGTAGAGTGTTGTAGAGTAGCGTATAGTGGAATAGTATAGAGGGTAGTGGTGTAGAGTGGAGTCGTATACAGTGGAGTAGAGTACAATGGAGTGGTGTAGAGTGGAATAACATTGAGTGTTACTGATGTACAGTGTAGTGACGTAGAGTGGAGTGGCATATAGGGGAACAGAGTAGAGTGGGGTGGTGTAGAGTGTAGTGTATTCATTGGAATAGCATAGAGTGCAGTACAGTGGTAGAGTGGATAGGCATATAGTCTAGTGGCTTAGAGTGTAGTTCCATGAGACGGACTGATGTACAGTCTCATAGTGTACAGTGGACTTTTCTAGAGTGGGGTATAGTGGAGTGGCATACAGGGGAGTGCCATAAAGTGCAAAAGTGTACAGAGGAACAGCATACAGTGCGAGTGGCATGGAGTGGAATATCATAAAGTGTAATTTGTAGGGTGGAGTTACATACAGTGAATTAGAGTAAAGTGGAGTAGCGTACAGTGGAAGGGCATACAGTGTATAGGCGTACACTGGAGTGTCATAAACTTGAGTGCCATAGGGTGTAATAGTATACAGTGCAACTGTGTATAATGAAGTGGCGTACAGTGGATTAGCGTAGTGTGGAGTGACACAGAGTGAAGTGGCATATAGTGGAGTGTAATAATTAAAGCGTGAATAGGTAGAGACATGTATTTATAATTTTCTATATATTTTTGCAGCAATTTAGGGAAAACAGTGTATTTAAAAACAAAAACAAAAAATAAGTAGGTATTACAGCAATAGTCTTTAGACATTTTAATGACGATTTAAATATTCTTAAAATGGATAATGCACTGTAGTACACTCTAGTTGTAAAATATATGGTCCTACAGTATATTTGTAATTTTTGTAGCTTATTTTACAATTTATTTTTGGTACTGTGGCTCTTCAGAGGCAGTACCACAGTACTCTGTACATTTTTTTAAATCTGTATAGAAATATGTTCCTTTCTCTCTCCATTCGGCCATTATTCCACCATGTACCAAATCGAGGGGGCTGTCAGCCAAACAAACACGGCTCCCTCCGTATAAATTGTTCTACCTCTGGTCACTGTTTCAGACAAGTGCCGACAGACAGAAGCTGCATCAGTTGTGAATTTATTTACAGGATGTCGTAATGCATTTCAGATGCGTAAACAGGATGCCATTGTAGCCTTTGATTATACATGCACACGTGATTACCAAATCATTAAAATGGAAAATATACTACATTTCCTCCCTAATCATATCTGCATTATTTGTTATCTATTTAGAGCGAGAGAGAGAAAGGGGAAGAGAGATATATTGAAATATAGCTCTCTTTTTTATCTACATTCACATATATACTTAAAATATACCTTTTTAATGACCCAAATGAAAATCAATCCTATATAAATACTCCTGAGGTAAAGGTGCTCCCAATGTCCTTAAAAGAATGTAATATGTTTGATGGATATATGATAACAACCTGAAGGATATTGTGGTTGAAGATGCAGCCAATACACAGTGAGCTGCCTGCATGCACAAAATGGAGACTTGCGGACTACAGCTTCAGCCCTGGACTGCCATATTCCCAATGTGGTAAACACTTCTCGGTTTCATCAGCCAAATGGTATAATCATGTCCCAGACCATGCATTGGACTCATTGCAGCCAAGACACCTTCACAACCAAAGAGCAAGAACATCTGTGTGTGAAGGTGTCAAGAAACATTTGACTAGAAACACCAGAGAAAAGTGAGCCAACAGATGATGAGTAAGCCATTCTCTCACTGACACTGGAGGTGGGACCGAGATCACTGATGAACCTGCCCTTGAAGAATTTAAGAATAATGAACAATAAGACAACACACAGAAGATGGAGGCATGAACACCATTTGTGTTGTACCACATGACAGGACAATATTCTGTAATGAACCACAAATCTGTAGCCAACAGACCTTTTATTCCAGTGAGGTTGGGGGAATCAAGCAGTGCCTGATAGGTCAGTCTGAAAGGTCAGTGTGTGGGTCATTTCTAAGCTGTTTGTGGGCCTGTTTTAAGGTCTGATGGTCTGGTGTTTTCTGTTAATTTCCCTGGTATTAAAACAAATATTACCTGCAGCAAGCACAAATTCATGGAGTCTCCCATATCTTACAAAACAGCTATACATCGTGTATTTACAAGATCACAACTGTTCGGTTTTCCAAATATGGACCATTTTCTTAGCTTTCTGATTCACTAATGGGGGATGCTTTTATAAATCAATGCCAGGGCCTTTTCAGTCCCAATTCGACCCTGGTTCCAATGGGCATTTCCCCGGTGGGCTAGATTCCTTGGAGGCTGGTTTTCAAAACCTAGGGCTGATCCTAGTGCCTCTGTCACTTCCCCCAGCTCATTGAGGTCAATTAGTTTAGGCAGTGTTGATGAGTGAAAATGCATGAAAAAAAAAACATATACCAAGCTGATATAGCAGAGAATCGTGATGCTTGTTTTTGCTATTTTCAATACACGCAACTATCTGCTAACACTCTGGGGTCGATTCCGATTCGGGCCGGAAAAAGCACCGACCGACTCGGAGCCGGAATTAATTCCGACCGACACGTACCTGTGGCGCCCGACCCGCCAAGTACGATGCAAAGCGTGCAAAATCCGACCGACACGTACGGAACCCAAGCCGAACGACCGAGCCGCACGGAAAACAGCAATCCGGCCGGAAAAACACGCGAATCGAACCGACCGACACGCACCCGGAACAAATCCAACCGAAACGTACCCGCGAACTCCAAACCGCAAAGTACGATGCAAGGCGCGAAAACCACGACCGAGTCGTACGGAGGACAAGCCGTACGACCGACACGCATACAAAACTGCGAGCCGAAGTAACAAAAAACACCGAGACCGACGCGTACGCAGCATAGAAAATAGCACAAACACAGCGTGAACGAAACGGAGAAGACCGTACGAGACAACTGCAGGGTCCGACTCGGTCACAAGAACGTTTCCAACATGCACAGAAAGTACTAAGGGAAAATACACAAAAAAAGGCCAAACAAGCAATTACAAAGCCAATAAATACTGGGGGGTGGGGACAGAGAACAAAGACACACCCACAACTCCACCCATATAAAGGACACAAATCCCAACCATGATCCTTTGCAAATCCTATTCACCTGCCAGCACTCAACAGACAGCAACCACACACCCACAGCTCATCCCTCACACAAGCCACACACCATCAGCACACCAACAAATAGCTACCTCACATACACCCAGCAAAACACACACTCACACTCCTTCACCTGCACACCAACACACACATCACTCACAATCACCACCCATCACCATGCCCCCAAAGAAGAATCACAAGTTCCTAGATAGTGAATTGGAAGTCATGGTAGACGAGATCCTCAGGGTAGAGCCACAGCTGTTTGGCGCACTGGTCCAACAGACACCCATCTCCCAGAAAACAAAGATGTGGGAGAGGATCATCAACAGGGTGAACGCACAATCACCATGTCTGCACACAAAGACTGACATCCAGAACAGGTGGTATGACGTGCGCAGGAGGGTACGGGAGCTACTGAAGAAGGACTACCTCCTGAGCAAACACACCGGCAGTGGCCCTCCTGCCAAGCCAGTATACCTCAGGCCCTGGGAGGAGAAGGTGCGGGCCATCCTACCGCCAGTGAACGTCTATGGACTAGAAAACATCCCAGAGCCTGGTGAGTACACAACAAATGTACACAATATTCTGCCACAATACACACACACATCACTGTCAAGGGGAGAGTCAAACCATGCACTCTTAGCAATTACACAGCAACCAGAACAGAATCATCCCAAAATGTGTATGTCAGTCAGATAAACACAACACATGCCATCTCAAAGTTACATTTAACCGTGTCATCACATGTACAAACACAACTACAACTACAGCTAGGCAGTGGCACAAATATAACTAACAAACACATCCAGACATGTAGCCACCACTACAACACCAACACACAGTGAAGACCACTGAAAGAAAGGAATTCTGTGTATGCTGGGCAAGTCAGTGTAGCCAATAGCATCATGGGAGTCGTAGTCACAGATATTGCTCACCCCCACAACTGTCCCATCAACACCACCATGAACCATGCTCACATCACAGGGAGTGGAAAAGGACTCACAAGATGGCTGACACTGGCTACTGCTGTGGGGAGCACAAGGACCTGCTGGCAACTGTGCAACAACCAACAGCAGGACACCACTGACTGACATCCTGAAAGACAACTTCCACTCCCTGCAATGGAAGCACGTTCCATGGTGGGATATCTGGCTGGGTGGGAAGGAGGACTCGCAGCACTGACCATAGTCACAAGCACCTCCCCTCACACACCCCCTCAACACAAACTCCACATAACCCACCTGGGAGAATGCAATGCCTCACATCCTAACTCAAGATCCCACAAAGAACCACCACCCTGGGTTATGCTGTGTGAAGCACAGGGAGACTCTTGGGACTTTTAGCCAAACAACTGCCAGGACAACACTCCCAGCCATCCTGTCAGCACAGGCAGCCCACCCCACAGGGAAGCAGAGTCAAAAGGAAGGAAGGATGGGCATGCTGGGAAGGGGGGTGGAGGCAATAGCATGATGGGAGTTGTAGGCACAGATATTGCTCAGCCTCACAATTGGCCCATCAACACCACTCACAACCATGCTCACATCACAGGGAGTGGAAAGGGACTCACAAGATGGCTGACACTGGCTACTGCTGTGGGGAGCACAAGGCCCTGCTGGCAACTGTGCAACAACCAACAGCAGGACACCACTGACTGACATCCTGAAAGACAACTTCCACTCCCTGCAATGGAAGCACGTTCCATTATGTGGGATATCTGGCTGGGTGGGAAGGAGGACTCGCAGCACTGACCATAGTCACAAGCACCTCCCCTCACACACCCCCTCAACACAAACTCCACATAACCCACCTGGGAGAATGCAATGCCTCACATCCTAACTCAAGATCCCACAAAGAACCACCACCCTGGGTTATGCTGTGTGAAGCACAGGGAGACTCTTGGGACTTTTAGCCAAACAACTGCCAGGACAACACTCCCAGCCATACTGTCAGCACAGGCAGCCCACCCCACAGGGAAGCAGAGTCAAAAGGAAGGAAGGATGGGCATGCTGGGAAGGGGGGTTGGAGGCAATAGCATGATGGGAGTTGTAGGCACAGATATTGCTCAGCCTCACAATTGGCCCATCAACACCACTCACAACCATGCTCACATCACAGGGAGTGGAAAGGGACTCACAAGATGGCTGACACTGGCTACTGCTGTGGGGAGCACAAGGCCCTGCTGGCAACTGTGCAACAACCAACAGCAGGACACCACTGACTGACATCCTGAAAGACAACTTCCACTCCCTGCAATGGAAGCACGTTCCATGGTGGGATATCTGGCTGGGTGGGAAGGAGGACTCACAGCACTGACCATAGTCACAAGCACCTCCCCTCACACACCCCCTCAACACAAACTCCACATAACCCACCTGGGAGAATGCAATGCCTCACATCCTAACTCAAGATCCCACAAAGAACCACCACCCTGGGTTATGCTGTGTGAAGCACAGGGAGACTCTTGGGACTTTTAGCCAAACAACTGCCAGGACAACACTCCCAGCCATCCTGTCAGCACAGGCAGCCCACCCCACAGGGAAGCAGAGTCAAAAGGAAGGAAGGATGGGCATGCTGGGAAGGGGGTGGAGGCAATAGCATGATGGGAGTTGTAGGCACAGATATTGCTCAGCCTCACAATTGGTCCATCAACACCACTCACAACCATGCTCACATCACAGGGAGTGGAAAAGGACTCACAAGATGGCTGACACTGGCTACTGCTGTGGGGAGCACAAGGCCCTGCTGGCAACTGTGCAACAACCAACAGCAGGACACCACTGACTGACATCCTGAAAGACAACTTCCACTCCCTGCAATGGAAGCACGTTCCATGGTGGGATATCTGGCTGGGTGGGAAGGAGGACTCGCAGCACTGACCATAGTCACAAGCACCTCCCCTCACACACCGCCTCAACACAAACTCCACATAACCCACCTGGGAGAATGCAATGCCTCACATCCTAACTCAAGATCCCACAAAGAACCACCACCCTGGGTTATGCTGTGTGAAGCACAGGGAGACTCTTGGGACGTTTAGCCAAACAACTCCCAGGACAACACTCCCAGCCATCCTGTCAGCACAGGCAGCCCACCCCACAGGGAAGCAGAGTCAAAAGGAAGGAAGGATGGGCATGCTGGGAAGGGGGGTGGAGGCAATAGCATGATGGGAGTTGTAGGCACAGATATTGCTCAGCCTCACAATTGGCCCATCAACACCACTCACAACCATGCTCACATCACAGGGAGTGGAAAGGGACTCACAAGATGGCTGACACTGGCTACTGCTGTGGGGAGCACAAGGCCCTGCTGGCAACTGTGCAACAACCAACAGCAGGACACCACTGACTGACATCCTGAAAGACAACTTCCACTCCCTGCAATGGAAGCACGTTCCATGGTGGGATATCTGGCTGGGTGGGAAGGAGGACTCGCAGCACTGACTATAGTCACAAGCACCTCCCCTCACACACCCCCTCAACACAAACTTCACATAACCCACCTGGGAGAATGCAATGCCTCACATCCTAACTCAAGATCCCACAAAGAACCACCACCCTGGGTTATGCTGTGTGAAGCACAGGGAGACTCTTGGGACTTTTAGCCAAACAACTGCCAGGACAACACTCCCAGCCATCCTGTCAGCACAGGCAGCCCACCCCACAGGGAAGCAGAGTCAAAAGGAAGGAAGGATGGGCATGCTGGGAAGGGGGTGGAGGCAATATAATGATGGGAGTTGTAGGCACAGATATTGCTCAGCCTCACAATTGACCCATCAACACCACTCACAACCATGCTCACATCACAGGGAGTGGAAAAGGACTCACAAGATGGCTGACACTGGCTACTGCTGTGGGGAGCACAAGGCCCTGCTGGCAGCTGTGCAACAACCAACAGCAGGACACCACTGACTGACATCCTGAAAGACAACTTCCACTCCCTGCAATGGAAGCACGTTCCATGGTGGGATATCTGGCTGGGTGGGAAGGAGGACTCGCAGCACTGACCATAGTCACAAGCACCTCCCCTCACAACACCCCCTCAACACAAACTCCACATAACCCACCTGGGAGAATGCAATGCCTCACATCCTAACTCAAGATCCCACAAAGAACCACCACCCTGGTTTATGCTGTGTGAAGCACAGGGAGACTCTTGGGACTTTTAGCCAAACAACTGCCAGGACAACACTCCCAGCCATCCTGTCAGCACAGGCAGCCCACCCCACAGGGAAGCAGAGTCAAAAGGAAGGAAGGATGGGCATGCTGGGAAGGGGGGTGGAGGCAATAGCAAGATGGGAGTTGTAGG